>JAJQKJ010002927.1:0-50262 GCA_029574335.1 Rana kukunoris | reverse complement strand
CCTCTCCTCTACTAATGAAGGCTGCAAGTGACAGCCGAGAGGTCACAGGTGAGGCTCAGGACCGCACACAGCCTCTCCTCTACTAATGAAGGCTGCAAGTGACAGCCGGACGGTGTCGCAGGTGAGGCTCAGACCGCACACAGCCTCTCCTCTACTAATGAAGGCTGCAAGTGACAGCCGGAGGTCGCCAGGTGAGGCTCAGACCGCACACAGCCTTCTCCTCTACTAATGAAGGCTGCAAGTGACAGCCGGAGGTCGCAGGTGAGGCTCAGACCGCACACAGCGTCTCTCCTCTACTAATGAAGGCTGCAAGTGACAGCCGGAGAGTCGCAGGTGAGGCTCAGACCGCACACACAGCTCTCTCTACTAATGAAGGCTGGCAAGTGACAGCCGGAGGTCGCAGGTGAGGCTCAGACCGCACACAGCCTCTCCTCTACTAATGAAGGCTGCAAGTGACAGCCGGAGGTCGCAGGTGAGGCTCAGACCGCACACAGCCTCTCTCTACTAATGAAGGCTGCAAGTGACAGCCGGAGGTCACAGGTGAGGCTCAGACCGCACACAGCCTCTCCTCTACTAATGAAGGCTGCAAGTGACAGGCACGGAAGGTCACAGGTGAGGCTCATACCGCACACAGCCTCTCCCTACTAATGAAGGCTGCAAGTGACAGCCGGACGGTCGCAGGGAGGCTCAGACCGCACACAGCCTCTCCTCTACTAATGAAGGCTGCAAGTGACAGCCGGAGGTCACAGGTGAGGCTCAGACCGCACACAGCCTCTCCTCTACTAATGAGAGGCTGCAAGTGACAGCCGGAGGTCACAGGTGAGGCTCAGACCGCACACAGCCTCTCCTCTACTAATGAAGGCTGCAAGTGACAGCCGGAGGTCACAGGTGAGGCTCAGACCGCACACAGCCTCTCCTCTACTAATGAAGGCTGCAAGTGACAGCCGGAGGTCACAGGTGAGGCTCAGACCGCACACAGCCTCTCCTCTACTAATGAAGGCTGCAAGTGACAGCCGGAGGTCACAGGTGAGGCTCATGGACCGCACACAGCCTCTCCTCTACTAATGAAGGCTGCAAGTGACAGCCGGAAGGTCACAGGTGAGGCTCAGACCGCCCACACAGCCTCTCCTCTACTAATGAAGGCTGCAAGTGACAGCCGGAGGTCACAGGTGAGGCTCAGACCGCACACAGCCTCTGAATACTGAACTAATGAAGGCTGCAAGATATGAACAGCCGTGAGGTCACAGGTGAGGCTCTCAGACCGCACACAGCCTCTCCTCTACTAATGAAGGCTGCAAGTGACAGCCGGAGGTTCGCAGGTGAGGCTCAGACCGCACACAGCCTCTCCTCTACTAATGAAGGCTGCAAGTGACAGCCGGAGGGTCGCAGGTGAGGCTCAGAGACCGCACACAGCTCCTCCTCTACTAATGAAGGCTGCAAGTGACAGCCGGAGGTCGCAGGTGAGGCTCAGACCGCACACAGCCTCTCCTCTACTAATGAAGGCTGCAAGTGACAGCCGGAGTCGCAGGTGAGGCTCAGACCGCACACAGCCTCTCCTACTAATGAACTAATGGAAGGCTGCACATGAAGTGGACAGCCGGGAGCGGTCACAGGTGAGGTCAGACCCGCACACAGCCTCTCCTCTACTAATGAGGCTGCAAGTGACAGCCGGAGGTCGCAGGTGAGGCTCAGACCGCACACAGCCTCTCCTCCTATGAACTGCAATGAAGCCAGGCTGCAAGAGACTAGACCGGAGGTCACAGGTGAGGCTCAGACCGCACACAGCCTCTCCTCTACTAATGAAGGCTGCAAGTGACAGCCGGAGGTCACAGGTGATGGCTCAGACCGCACACAGCCTCTCCTCTACTAATGAAGGCTGCAAGTGACAGCCGGAGGTCACAGGTGAGGCTCAGACCGCACACAGCCTCTCCTCTACTAATGAAGGCTGCTGCAAGTGACAGACCGGATGAAGGTACAGAGGTGAGGCTCAGACCGCACACAGCCTCTCCTCTACTAATGAAGGCTGCAAGTGACAGCCGGAGGTCACAGGTGAGGCTCAGACCGCACACAGGCCTCTCCTCTACTAATGAAGGCTGCAAGTGACAGCCGGAGGTCACAGGTGAGGCTCAGACCCGCACAGCGCCTCTCCTCTACTAATGAAGGCTGCAAGTGACAGCCGGAGGTCACAGGTGAGGCTCAGACCGCACACAGCCTCTCCTCTACTAATGAAGGCTGCAAGTGACAGCCGGAGGTCACAGGTGAGGCTCAGACCGCACACAGCCTCTCCTCTACTAATGAAGGCTGCAAGTGACAGCCGGAGGTCACAGGTGAGGCTCAGACCGCACACAGCCTCTCCTCTACTAATGAAGGCTGCAAGTGACAGCCGGAGGTCACAGGTGAGGCTCAGACCGCACACAGCCTCTCCTCTACTAATGAAGGCTGCAAGTGACAGCCGGAGGTCACAGGTGAGGCTCAGACCGCACACAGCCTCTCCTCTACTAATGAAGGCTGCAGATCTCCAGTTTTAGGATGATTTGGATATTAGGGTATTTCTGGGGTAATTCCTGAGAATCGGTCATGTGACAATCCGGGACATTTTCAGGGACGATTCTCTGGGAGAATTGAGGCTGAAAGAGAGACGAGAAGGCGGAGGACAGACATGGAGGACAGGCATGAGGCGAAGGACAGACATGGAGGCTGTGGACAGACATGGAGGCTGAGGACAGACATGGAGGACAGGCATGAGGCGAAGGACAGACATGGAGGCTGAGGACAGACATGAGGCGGAGGACAGGCATGGAGGCTGAGGATAGAGATGGAGGCTGAGGATAGAGATGGAGGCTGAGGATAGAGATGGAGGCTGAGGATAGACATGGAGGCTGAGGATAGAGATGGAGGCTGAGGATAGAGATGGAGGCGGAGGATAGAGATGGAGGCTGAGGATAGAGATGGAGGCTGAGGATAGAGATGGAGGCTGAGGATAGAGATGGAGGCGGAGGATAGAGATGGAGGCTGAGGATAGAGATGGAGGCTGAGGATAGAGATGGAGGCTGAGGGTAGAGATGGAGGCGGAGGATAGAGATGGAGGCGGAGGACAGACATGAGGCGGAGGACAGACAAGGAGGCTGAGGATAGAGATGGAGGCTGAGGATAGAGATGGAGGCTGAGGATAGAGATGGAGGCTGAGGATAGAGCATGAGGCGGAGGACAGACATGGAGGCTGAGGATAGAGATGGAGGCTGAGGATAGAGATGGAGGCTGAGGATAGAGATGGAGGCTGAGGATAGAGATGGAGGCTGAGGATAGAGATGGAGGCGGAGGATAGAGATGGAGGCGGAGGACAGACATGAGGCGGAGGACAGACATGGAGGCTGAGGATAGAGATGGAGGCTGAGGATAGAGATGGAGGCTGAGGATAGAGATGGAGGCTGAGGATAGAGCATGAGGCGGAGGACAGACATGGAGGCTGAGGATAGAGATGGAGGCTGAGGATAGAGATGGAGGCTGAGGATAGAGATGGAGGCTGAGGATAGAGATGGAGGCTGAGGATAGAGATGGAGGCTGAGGATAGAGATGGAGGCGGAGGACAGGCATGGACGCTGAGGATAGAGATGGAGGCTGAGGATAGAGATGGAGGCTGAGGATAGAGATGGAGGCTGAGAACAGACATGGAGGCTGAGGACAGAGATGGAGGCTGAGGATAGAGATGGAGGCTGAGGATAGAGATGGAGGCGGAGGATAGAGATGGAGGCTGAGGATAGAGATGGAGGCTGAGGACAGGCATGGAGGCTGAGGATAGAGATGGAGGCTGAGGATAGAGATGGAGGCTGAGGATAGAGATGGAGGCTGAGGACAGGCATGGAGGCTGAGGATAGAGATGGAGGCTGAGGATAGAGATGGAGGCTGAGGATAGAGATGGAGGCTGAGGATAGAGATGGAGGCTGAGGACAGGCATGGAGGCTGAGGATAGAGATGGAGGCTGAGGATAGAGATGGAGGCTGAGGATAGACATGGAGGCTGAGGACAGGCATGGAGGCTGAGGATAGAGATGGAGGCTGAGGATAGAGATGGAGGCTGAGGATAGAGATGGAGGCTGAGGACAGGCATGGAGGCTGAGGATAGAGATGGAGGCCGGGACTCTGAGAATGGATTGGAGAAATGTTTTGATTGGAAGAGTCAGAAATACAACCTGAGATGTAATTGATACAAAACACAGAATACTTTATTGATCCCGGGAGACGACGACACAAAACACGATGACCGATAACAGACGATTATCACCAAATAACAGGAGGATCCGTCTCCGGTGATCGGATGTCACGGAGAAAGTCGCCGATCGTTTCTACACATAAACAGATTATAAATCATTTGCGCCCAATCAGGAGCCCAGCGCTTTGCAGGGACCTCATTCCTCCCCCGCCCAATGAATGTCAGACGATCGGATTGTGTTACTCGTCGTTCTTTATATCATATCTGTGATTTGGTGCCTCGTCTCCCCCCCCCGATCTTTCCCCAGCGAGGGTCCCAGACACAGAGCCTACATGCGCCTCGTGCCCGGCCCTGACCGCGGGGCGCTGTGAGGGTCACTATCAGGGTTGCTTGTCGGGGTCATTGTGAGGGGCGCTCGGCTGGGGGCGCTGTGAGGGTCACTACTATGAGGGGCGCTCGGCTGGGACATTCTGAGGGTCACTAAGAGGGGCGCTCGGCGGGGGCACTGTGAGGGGCGATGTGAGGGTCGCTCGGCTGGGGCGCTTGGTTGGGGGCGCTGTGAGGGTCACTACTATGATGGGCGCTCGGCTGGGACATTCTGAGGGTCACTGTGAGGGGCACTCGGCTGGGGCACTAAGAGGGGCGCTCGGCTGGGGCATTCTGAGGGTCACTGTGAGGGTCACTCAGCTGGGGCGCTCAGTTGGGGGCGCTGTGAGGGTCACTACTATGATGGGCGCTCGGCTGGGACATTCTGAGGGTCACTAAGAGGGGCGCTCGGCGGGGGCACTGTGAGGGGCGATGTGAGGGTCGCTCAGCTGGGGCGCTCAGTTGGGGGCGCTGTGAGGGTCACTACTATGATGGGCGCTCGGCTGGGACATTCTGAGGGTCACTGTGAGGGGCGCTCGGCGGGGGCGCTCAGTTGGGGGTGCTGTGAGGGTCACTACTATGATGGGCGCTCGGCTGGGACATTCTGAGGGTCACTGTGAGGGGCGCTCGGCGGGGGCGCTCAGTTGGGGGCGCTGTGAGGGTCACTACTATGATGGGCGCTCGGCTGGGACATTCTGAGGGTCACTGTGAGGGGCGCTCGGCGGGGGCACTGTGAGGGGCGCTCGGCTGGGGCGCTCGGCTGGGGCGCTCGGCTGGGACATTCTGAGGGTCACTGTGAGGGGCGCTCGGCGGGGGCACTGTGAGGGGCGATGTGAGGGGCGCTCGGCTGGGACATTCTGAGGGTCACTGTGAGGGTCGCTTGGCTGGGGCGCTCAGCTGGGACATTCTGAGGGTCACTGTGAGGGGCGCTCGGCGGGGGCACTGTGAGGGGTGATGTGAGGGGCGCTCGGCTGGGACATTCTGAGGGTCACTGTGAGGGGCGCTCGGCGGGGGCACTGTGAGGGGTGATGTGAGGGGCGCTCGGCTGGGACATTCTGAGGGTCACTGTGAGGGTCGCTCGGCGGGGGCACTGTGAGGGGCGATCGGCTGGGGCGCTCGGCTGGGACATTCTGAGGGTCACTGTGAGGGTCGCTCGGCTGGGGCGATCGGCTGGGGCGCTCGGCTGGGACATTCTGAGGGTCACTATGAGGGTCGCTCGGCTGGGGCGCTCGGCTGGGACATTCTGAGGGTCACTGTGAGGGGCGCTCGGCGGGGGCACTGTGAGGGGTGATGTGAGGGGCGCTCGGCTGGGACATTCTGAGGGTCACTGTGAGGGTCGCTTGGCTGGGGCGCTCAGCTGGGACATTCTGAGGGTCACTGTGAGGGTCGCTCGGCGGGGGCACTGTGAGGGGCGATCGGCTGGGACATTCTGAGGGTCACTGTGAGGGTCGCTCGGCTGGGGCGCTCGGCTGGGACATTCTGAGGGTCACTATGAGGGTCGCTCGGCTGGGGCGCTCGGCTGGGACATTCTGAGGGTCACTGTGAGGGGCGCTCGGCGGGGGCACTGTGAGGGGTGATGTGAGGGGCGCTCAGCTGGGACATTCTGAGGGTCACTGTGAGGGGCGCTCGGCGGGGGCACTGTGAGGGGTGATGTGAGGGGCGCTCGGCTGGGACATTCTGAGGGTCACTGTGAGGGGCGCTCGGCGGGGGCACTGTGAGGGGTGATGTGAGGGGCGCTCGGCTGGGACATTCTGAGGGTCACTGTGAGGGTCGCTTGGCTGGGGCGCTCAGCTGGGACATTCTGAGGGTCACTGTGAGGGTCGCTCGGCGGGGGCACTGTGAGGGGCGATCGGCTGGGACATTCTGAGGGTCACTGTGAGGGTCGCTCGGCTGGGGCGATCGGCTGGGGCGCTCGGCTGGGACATTCTGAGGGTCACTATGAGGGTCGCTCGGCTGGGGCGCTCGGCTGGGACATTCTGAGGGTCACTGTGAGGGGCGCTCGGCGGGGGCACTGTGAGGGGTGATGTGAGGGGCGCTCGGCTGGGACATTCTGAGGGTCACTGTGAGGGGCGCTCGGCGGGGGCACTGTGAGGGGTGATGTGAGGGGCGCTCAGCTGGGACATTCTGAGGGTCACTGTGAGGGGCGCTCGGCGGGGGCACTGTGAGGGGTGATGTGAGGGGCGCTCGGCTGGGACATTCTGAGGGTCACTGTGAGGGTCGCTTGGCTGGGGCGATCGGCTGGGGTGCTCGGCTGGGACATTCTGAGGGTCACTGTGAGGGTCGCTTGGCTGGGGCGCTCAGCTGGGACATTCTGAGGGTCACTGTGAGGGGCGCTCGGCTGGGGCACTGTGAGGGTCACTGTGAGGGGCGCTCGGCGGGGGCACTGTGAGGGGCGATGTGAGGGGCGCTCGGCTGGGACATTCTGAGGGTCACTGTGAGGGTCGCTTGGCTGGGGCGCTCAGCTGGGACATTCTGAGGGTCACTGTGAGGGGCGCTCGGCGGGGGCACTGTGAGGGGTGATGTGAGGGGCGCTCGGCTGGGACATTCTGAGGGTCACTGTGAGGGTCGCTCGGCGGGGGCACTGTGAGGGGCGATCGGCTGGGGCGCTCGGCTGGGACATTCTGAGGGTCACTGTGAGGGTCGCTCGGCTGGGGCGATCGGCTGGGGCGCTCGGCTGGGACATTCTGAGGGTCACTATGAGGGTCGCTCGGCTGGGGCGCTCGGCTGGGACATTCTGAGGGTCACTGTGAGGGGCGCTCGGCGGGGGCACTGTGAGGGGTGATGTGAGGGGCGCTCGGCTGGGACATTCTGAGGGTCACTGTGAGGGTCGCTTGGCTGGGGCGCTCAGCTGGGACATTCTGAGGGTCACTGTGAGGGTCGCTCGGCGGGGGCACTGTGAGGGGCGATCGGCTGGGACATTCTGAGGGTCACTGTGAGGGTCGCTCGGCTGGGGCGATCGGCTGCTGGGGCGCTCGGCTGGGACATTCTGAGGGTCACTATGAGGGTCGCTCGGCTGGGGCGCTCGGCTGGGACATTCTGAGGGTCACTGTGAGGGGCGCTCGGCGGGGGCACTGTGAGGGGTGATGTGAGGGGCGCTCGGCTGGGACATTCTGAGGGTCACTGTGAGGGGCGCTCGGCGGGGGCACTGTGAGGGGTGATGTGAGGGGCGCTCAGCTGGGACATTCTGAGGGTCACTGTGAGGGGCGCTCGGCGGGGGCACTGTGAGGGGTGATGTGAGGGGCGCTCGGCTGGGACATTCTGAGGGTCACTGTGAGGGTCGCTTGGCTGGGGCGATCGGCTGGGGTGCTCGGCTGGGACATTCTGAGGGTCACTGTGAGGGTCGCTTGGCTGGGGCGCTCAGCTGGGACATTCTGAGGGTCACTGTGAGGGGCGCTCGGCTGGGGCACTGTGAGGGTCACTGTGAGGGGCGCTCGGCGGGGGCACTGTGAGGGGCGATGTGAGGGGCGCTCGGCTGGGACATTCTGAGGGTCACTGTGAGGGTCGCTTGGCTGGGGCGCTCAGCTGGGACATTCTGAGGGTCACTGTGAGGGGCGCTCGGCGGGGGCACTGTGAGGGGTGATGTGAGGGGCGCTCGGCTGGGACATTCTGAGGGTCACTGTGAGGGTCGCTCGGCGGGGGCACTGTGAGGGGCGATCGGCTGGGGCGCTCGGCTGGGACATTCTGAGGGTCACTGTGAGGGTCGCTCGGCTGGGGCGATCGGCTGGGGCGCTCGGCTGGGACATTCTGAGGGTCACTATGAGGGTCGCTCGGCTGGGGCGCTCGGCTGGGACATTCTGAGGGTCACTGTGAGGGGCGCTCGGCGGGGGCACTGTGAGGGGTGATGTGAGGGGCGCTCGGCTGGGACATTCTGAGGGTCACTGTGAGGGTCGCTTGGCTGGGGCGCTCAGCTGGGACATTCTGAGGGTCACTGTGAGGGTCGCTCGGCGGGGGCACTGTGAGGGGCGATCGGCTGGGACATTCTGAGGGTCACTGTGAGGGTCGCTCGGCTGGGGCGATCGGCTGGGGCGCTCGGCTGGGACATTCTGAGGGTCACTATGAGGGTCGCTCGGCTGGGGCGCTCGGCTGGGACATTCTGAGGGTCACTGTGAGGGGCGCTCGGCGGGGGCACTGTGAGGGGTGATGTGAGGGGCGCTCGGCTGGGACATTCTGAGGGTCACTGTGAGGGGCGCTCGGCGGGGGCACTGTGAGGGGTGATGTGAGGGGCGCTCAGCTGGGACATTCTGAGGGTCACTGTGAGGGGCGCTCGGCGGGGGCACTGTGAGGGGTGATGTGAGGGGCGCTCGGCTGGGACATTCTGAGGGTCACTGTGAGGGTCGCTTGGCTGGGGCGATCGGCTGGGGTGCTCGGCTGGGACATTCTGAGGGTCACTGTGAGGGTCGCTTGGCTGGGGCGCTCAGCTGGGACATTCTGAGGGTCACTGTGAGGGGCGCTCGGCTGGGGCACTGTGAGGGTCACTGTGAGGGGCGCTCGGCGGGGGCACTGTGAGGGGCGATGTGAGGGGCGCTCGGCTGGGACATTCTGAGGGTCACTGTGAGGGTCGCTTGGCTGGGGCGCTCAGCTGGGACATTCTGAGGGTCACTGTGAGGGCGCTCGGCGGGGGCACTGTGAGGGGTGATGTGAGGGGCGCTCGGCTGGGACATTCTGAGGGTCACTGTGAGGGTCGCTCGGCGGGGGCACTGTGAGGGGCGATCGGCTGGGGCGCTCGGCTGGGACATTCTGAGGGTCACTGTGAGGGTCGCTCGGCTGGGGCGATCGGCTGGGGCGCTCGGCTGGGACATTCTGAGGGTCACTATGAGGGTCGCTCGGCTGGGGCGCTCGGCTGGGACATTCTGAGGGTCACTGTGAGGGGCGCTCGGCGGGGGCACTGTGAGGGGTGATGTGAGGGGCGCTCGGCTGGGACATTCTGAGGGTCACTGTGAGGGTCGCTTGGCTGGGGCGCTCAGCTGGGACATTCTGAGGGTCACTGTGAGGGTCGCTCGGCGGGGGCACTGTGAGGGGCGATCGGCTGGGACATTCTGAGGGTCACTGTGAGGGTCGCTCGGCTGGGGCGATCGGCTGGGGCGCTCGGCTGGGACATTCTGAGGGTCACTATGAGGGTCGCTCGGCTGGGGCGCTCGGCTGGGACATTCTGAGGGTCACTGTGAGGGGCGCTCGGCTGGGGCGCTCGGCTGGGACATTCTGAGGGTCACTATGAGGGTCGCTCGGCTGGGGCGCTCGGCTGGGACATTCTGAGGGTCACTATGAGGGTCGCTCGGCTGGGGCGCTCGGCTGGGACATTCTGAGGGTCACTGTGAGGGGCGCTCGGCGGGGGCACTGTGAGGGGCGATGTGAGGGGCGCTCGGCTGGGACATTCTGAGGGTCACTGTGAGGGTCGCTCGGCTGGGGCGCTCGGCTGGGTCAGGCAGGAAGAATAACTGCTAGACAAACACTGAGGCTCTCTTATCGCTCCTCTGACGTCACCTCGCTGTCGCCGTCCATCTTCTCCAGTTCTTGGGAAATAAAACCGGTTTTCCTGGAGAAGATTCTCCTCTCTCCGTCCAATCAGACGGGTCCTTGTAACACTTCGTTATCGGAGAACATGTGTTGGCCCAGATTTACAGATCTGACCCCCCCCCCCCCCCCCCGGTGATTAGGCGGGTTGATAACACTTTTAGTTTGCCGGGTGGTAGTTGTCCTGGCCAGTTGTTAGGAGATCGGCTGACTTCCTCCTAATTCTGGAATGGCTGCACTTCCCTCTTGTGTCACAAGGTGGCGCTGTGTCTGGTGACATTGGATAAGACAAACAAGGACAGATTGGGAACAGATGGGGGGTCTCAGCCAATGGACAGGGGTTTTCTCGGGTCCCTTGGCCTGCTGGGAGAACCTATATATTTGGGTGGAGTCAGGTGATCCGGGTTCTGTGCCACCTGGACGGCTGTCTGGGTGGGACGGGTGTTGTGTCGGTTGCCCCGGGTTGCTAGGCTGTTTGAGGGCCTATCCAAGAGAAGCAGCGTAGGGTCGGGACTGCAGGATTGGAGTCCAACCGAGAGGTGAAGGTTCAGCCGGATGGAGAACCAATCGTGGTCGGAGGTGGAGGGGGAGGTGTCACCACTAAGGGACCGCCCACCTCGTTACCGGAGACACTGTGAGTAACTGAGGCAAGTCCCGGAGCACAGGAGTATACCGGGGGTCCGGGGGGAGGGGGCGCTTGAGGAGTATACATGGACCTCAGTCACATTCCTCCACCCCAAACTCCTCCTCCATGCCTTCATGGACCTCAGTCACGTTCCTCCACCCCAAACTCCTCCCCCATGTCTTCATGGACCTCAGTCACGTTCCTCCACCCCAAACTCCTCCTCCATGTCTTCATGGACCTCAGTCACGTTCCTCCACCCCAAACTCCTCCCCATGTCTTCATGGACCTCAGTCACGTTCCTCCACCCCAAACTCCTCCTCCATGTCTTCATGGACCTCAGTCACGTTCCTCCACCCCAAACTCCTCCCCCATGTCTTCATGGACCTCAGTCACGTTCCTCCACCCCAAACTCCTCCCCATGTCTTCATGGACCTCAGTCACGTTCCTCCACCCCAAACTCCTCCTCCATGTCTTCATGGACCTCAGTCACGTTCCTCCACCCCAAACTCCTCCCCCATGTCTTCATGGACCTCAGTCACGTTCCTCCACCCCAAACTCCTCCCCCATGTCTTCATGGACCTCAGTCACGTTCCTCCACCCCAAACTCCTCCTCCATGTCTTCATGGACCTCAGTCACGTTCCTCCACCCCAAACTCCTCCCCCATGTCTTCATGGACCTCAGTCACGTTCCTCCACCCCAAACTCCTCCTCCATGCCTTCATGGACCTCAGTCACGTTCCTCCACCCCAAACTCCTCCTCCGTGTCTTCATGGACCTCAGTCACGTTCCTCCACCCCAAACTCCCTCCTCCATGTCTTCATGGACCTCAGTCACGTTCCTCCACCCCAAACTCCTCCTCCATGTCTTCATGGACCTCAGTCACGTTCCTCCACCCCCCCAAACTCCTCCTCCATGTCTTCATGGACCTCAGTCACGTTCCTCCACCCCCCCAAAC
Source organism: Rana kukunoris (assembly GCA_029574335.1). NCBI lineage: Eukaryota > Metazoa > Chordata > Amphibia > Anura > Ranidae > Rana > Rana kukunoris. The sequence goes on along the minus strand of JAJQKJ010002927.1, from coordinate 38,596 downwards.
TCCTCCTCCATGTCTTCATGGACCTCAGACACGGTCCTCCACCCCAAACTCTCTCCATGCCTCATGGACCTCAATCACGTTCCTCCACCCCAAACTCCTCCTCCATGTCTTCATGGACCTCAGTCACGTTCCTCCACCCCAAACTCCTCCTCCATGTCTTCATGGACCTCAGTCACGTTCCTCCACCCCAAACTCCTCCCCCATGTCTTCATGGACCTCAGTCACGTTCCTCCACCCCAAACTCCTCCTCCATGTCTTCATGGACCTCAGTCACGTTCCTCCACCCCAAACTCCTCCCCCATGTCTTCATGGACCTCAGTCACGTTCCTCCACCCCAAACTCCTCCTCCATGTCTTCATGGACCTCAGTCACGTTCCTCCACCCCAAACTCCTCCCCCATGTCTTCATGGACCTCAGTCACGTTCCTCCACCCCAAACTCCTCCCCATGTCTTCATGGACCTCAGTCACGTTCCTCCACCCCAAACTCCTCCTCCATGTCTTCATGGACCTCAGTCACGTTCCTCCACCCCAAACTCCTCCCCCATGTCTTCATGGACCTCGTTCCTCCTCCCCAAACTCCTCCCCCATGTCTTCATGGACCTCAGTCACGTTCCTCCACCCCAAACTCCTCCTCCATGTCTTCATGGACCTCAGTCACGTTCCTCCACCCCAAACTCCTCCCCCATGTCTTCATGGACCTCAGTCACGTTCCTCCACCCCAAACTCCTCCTCCATGTCTTCATGGACCTCAGTCACGTTCCTCCACCCCAAACTCCTCCTCCGTGTCTTCATGGACCTCAGTCACGTTCCTCCACCCCAAACTCCTCCTCCATGTCTTCATGGACCTCAGTCACGTTCCTCCACCCCCCCAAACTCCTCCTCCGTGTCTTCATGGACCTCAGTCACGTTCCTCCCCCCCAAACTCCTCCTCCATGTCTTCATGGACCTCAGTCACGTTCCTCCACCCCAAACTCCTCCTCCGTGTCTTCATGGACCTCAGTCACGTTCCTCCACCCCAAACTCCTCCCCATGTCTTCATGGACCTCAGTCACGTTCCTCCACCCCAAACTCCTCCTCCATGTCTTCATGGACCTCAGTCACGTTCCTCCACCCCCCCAAACTCCTCCTCCATGTCTTCATGGACCTCAGTCACGTTCCTCCACCCCAAACTCCTCCCCCATGTCTTCATGGACCTCAGTCACGTTCCTCCACCCCAAACTCCTCCCCCATGTCTTCATGGACCTCAGTCACGTTCCTCCACCCCAAACTCCTCCCCCATGTCTTCATGGACCTCAGTCACGTTCCTCCACCCCAAACTCCTCCTCCATGTCTTCATGGACCTCAGTCACGTTCCTCCACCCCAAACTCCTCCCCCATGTCTTCATGGACCTCAGTCACGTTCCTCCACCCCAAACTCCTCCCCCATGTCTTCATGGACCTCAGTCACGTTCCTCCACCCCAAACTCCTCCTCCATGTCTTCATGGACCTCAGTCACGTTCCTCCACCCCAAACTCCTCCCCCATGTCTTCATGGACCTCAGTCACGTTCCTCCACCCCAAACTCCTCCCCCATGTCTTCATGGACCTCAGTCACGTTCCTCCACCCCAAACTCCTCCTCCATGTCTTCATGGACCTCAGTCACGTTCCTCCACCCCAAACTCCTCCCCCATGTCTTCATGGACCTCAGTCACGTTCCTCCACCCCAAACTCCTCCTCCATGCCTTCATGGACCTCAGTCACGTTCCTCCACCCCAAACTCCTCCTCCGTGTCTTCATGGACCTCAGTCACGTTCCTCCACCCCAAACTCCCTCCTCCATGTCTTCATGGACCTCAGTCACGTTCCTCCACCCCAAACTCCTCCTCCATGTCTTCATGGACCTCAGTCACGTTCCTCCTCCCCCCCAAACTCCTCCTCCGTGTCTTCATGGACCTCAGTCACGTTCCTCCACCCCAAACTCCTCCTCCGTGTCTTCAGGGACCTCAGTCACGTTCCTCCACCCCAAACTCCTCCTCCATGCCTTCATGGACCTCAGTCACGTTCCTCCACCCCAAACTCCTCCTCCGTGTCTTCATGGACCTCAGTCACGTTCCTCCACCCCAAACTCCCTCCTCCATGTCTTCATGGACCTCAGTCACGTTCCTCCACCCCAAACTCCTCCTCCATGTCTTCATGGACCTCAGTCACGTTCCTCCACCCCAAACTCCTCCTCCATGTCTTCATGGACCTCAGTCACGTTCCTCCACCCCCCCAAACTCCTCCTCCATGTCTTCATGGACCTCAGTCACGTTCCTCCACCCCAAACTCCTCCTCCATGTCTTCATGGACCTCAGTCACGTTCCTCCACCCCAAACTCCTCCTCCATGTCTTCATGGACCTCAGTCACGTTCCTCCACCCCAAACTCCTCCTCCATGTCTTCATGGACCTCAGTCACGTTCCTCCACCCCAAACTCCCTCCTCCATGTCTTCATGGACCTCAGTCACGTTCCTCCTCCCCAAACTCCTCCTCCATGTCTTCATGGACCTCAGTCACGTTCCTCCACCCCCCCAAACTCCTCCTCCATGTCTTCATGGACCTCAGTCACGTTCCTCCTCCCCAAACTCCTCCTCTATGTCTTCATGGACCTCAGTCACGTTCCTCCTCCCCAAACTCCTCCTCCATGTCTTCATGGACCTCAGTCACGTTCCTCCTCCCCAAACTCCTCCTCCATGTCTTCATGGACCTCAGTCACGTTCCTCCTCCCCAAACTCCTCCTCCATGTCTTCAGGGACCTTATGGTGCCACAAATGTCTGACACAGATCAGCCCCTGGCTATCAGGAATGGTGGGACGTGTCTCGGGATCCGGTTGGGTGCGTGGGCGGTGGCGGTGACTGTTGCGGAATTCCCTGGGATGGGGGGAGGGGGGGTGGGGTAGGGGTGACGTGTCCTGGCAGCGCCCCACCCCCCCGCTGTGTGTTTATGGGGTGTGTGTTTATTTCCCCAGATAAGAGACGAGGATCGGCTCCGGGACGCGGCATCGCCATGGGAAACCGGAATCACAGCACCGGGCCCGGCGCCAGACCCTGCGAGTGTGTAGGGTGATCTCCCCTGACCGGATCTATAGATTCCCCTGATTGGATGTTCTCTGTATATATATGGAGAGTATATAGAATGTATACATCCCCCCCCCCCCCCCCGATGCCAGGCCGGTGGTGTGCCGCCTGTAACGATCGCCCTCCAATAATCCCCCGGGGGCGGGGCATGCGGCGGGGGGGCGGAGTTGTTTTCCCGATAAACGCAGTAAAAGTTTCATTTGATAATTTCTTTCCAGCGATATTTTCTTTGGCCGCCGGCCGCTTCTAATTGTGGAACGCAGCGGGCGCCGATCCCTCGCCGGATTCCACTTCCTCCGCTCAGGATGTGAGCCGCATTGTGTGCGATGGGATTGTACCCCCGAGTGTCCCGTGTACAGTAATAGAATAAACGTTACGGGGGGGGGGGGAATGGGGGCCGTGCTGGAAATTTCCTATATGTGTGTGCGATACGGCAAGACGGTCACATGGAGCCTTCAGACATGACAGTCAGTGTGGGGATCCTGAGCAACCAATCAGCCGCCATCTTTCATTGTTTGGGCCTGAAAGCTGTGATTTGATTGGTCGCTCTGGATCTCTGCGCTCCACCCCCAACGTCTCTCCACCCCCCAACATTTCCAAGGTCTCTCCACCCCCAACATTTCCGGGATCTCTCCACCCCCAACATTTCCGGGGTCTCTCCACCCCCAACATTTCCGGGGTCTCTCCACCCCCAACATTTCCGGGGTCTCTCCACCCCCAACATTTCCGGGGTCTCTCCACCCCCAATGTCTCCAGGGTCTCTCCACCCCCAATGTCTCCAGGGTCTCTCCACCCCCCAATGTCTCCAGGGTCTCTCCACCCCCAGGGTCTCTCCATGTCTCCATTCTCCACCCCCCAATGTCTCCAGGGTCTCTCCACCCCCAATGTCTCCAGGGTCTCTCCACCCCCCAATGTCTCCAGGGTCTCTCCACCCCCCAATGTCTCCACCCCCATGTCTCCGGGTCTCTCCACCCCCCAATGTCTCCAGGGTCTCTCCACCCCCAAGTCTCCAGCGTCCACCCCCTCTCCAGCGTCTCTCCCCCCCAATGTCTCCAGGGTCCACCCCCTCTCCAGCGTCTCTCCCCCCCAATGTCTCCAGGGTCTCTCCACCCCCCAATGTCTCCAGGGTCTCTCCACCCCCCAATGTCTCCAGGGTCTCTCCACCCCCCAATGTCTCCAGGGTCTCTCCACCCCCAATGTCTCCAGGCGTCTCTCCACCCCCCAATGTCTCCAGGGTCTCTCCACCCCCAATGTCTCCAGCGTCTCTCCACCCCCAATGTCTCCAGCGTCTCTCCACCCCCAATGTCTCCAGGGTCTCTCCACCCCCAATGTCTCCAGGCGTCTCTCCACCCCCCAATGTCTCCAGGGTCTCTCCACCCCCCAATGTCTCCAGGTCTCTCCACCCCCCAATGTCTCCAGCGTCTCTCCACCCCCAATGTCTCCAGGGTCTCTCCACCCCCAATGTCTCCAGGGTCTCTCCACCCCCAATGTCTCCAGCGTCTCTCCACCCCCAACGTCTCCAGGGTCTCTCCACCCCACAATGTCTCCAGAATCTCTCCACCCCCCAATGTCTCCAGGGTCTCTCCACCCCCCAATGTCTCCAGGGTCTCTCCACCCCCAATGTCTCCAGCGTCTCTCCACCCCCAATGTCTCCAGCGTCTCTCCACCCCCAATGTCTCCAGGGTCTCTCCACCCCCAATGTCTCCAGGGTCTCTCCACCCCCAATGTCTCCAGCGTCTCTCCACCCCCAATGTCTCCAGGGTCTCTCCACCCCCAATGTCTCCAGAATCTCTCCACCCCCCAATGTCTCCAGGGTCTCTCCACCCCCCAATGTCTCCAGGGTCTCTCCACCCCCAATGTCTCCAGGGTCTCTCCACCCCCAGTCTCCAGGGTCTCTCCACCCCCAATGTCTCCAGCGTCTCTCCACCCCCAATGTCTCCAGGGTCTCTCCACCCCCAATGTCTCCGGCGTCTCTCCACCCCCCAATGTCTCCAGGGTCTCTCCACCCCCCAATGTCTCCAGGGTCTCTCCACCCCCAATGTCTCCAGGGTCTCTCCACCCCCCAATGTCTCCAGGGTCTCTCCACCCCCAATGTCTCCAGCGTCTCTCCACCCCCAACATCTCCAGGGTCTCTCCACCCAATGTCTCCAGGGTCTCTCCACCCCCCAATGTCTCCAGGGTCTCTCCACCCCCCAATGTCTCCAGGGTCTCTCCACCCCCCAATGTCTCCAGGGTCTCTCCACCCCCCAATGTCTCCAGCGTCTCTCCACCCCCAATGTCTCCAGGGTCTCTCCACCCCCAATGTCTCCAGGGTCTCTCCACCCCCAATGTCTCCAGGGTCTCTCCACCCCCAATGTCTCCAGGGTCTCTCCACCCCCCAATGTCTCCAGGGTCTCTCCACCCCCAATGTCTCCAGGGTCTCTCCACCCCCCAATGTCTCCAGGGTCTCTCCACCCCCCAATGTCTCCAGGGTCTCTCCACCCCCCAATGTCTCCAGGGTCTCTCCACCCCCAATGTCTCCACCCCCCAATCCAGGGTCTCCAATGTCTCCAGGTCTCTCCACCCCCAATGTCTCCAGGGTCTCTCCACCCCCAATGTCTCCAGGGTCTCTCCAGGTCTCTCCACCCCCAATGTCTCCAGGGTCTCTCCACCCCCCAATGTCTCCAGGGTCTCTCCACCCCCAATGTCTCCAGGGTCTCTCCACCCCCCAATGTCTCCAGCGTCTCTCCACCCCCCAATGTCTCCAGGGTCTCTCCACCCCCCAATGTCTCCAGGGTCTCTCCACCCCCAATGTCTCCAGGGTCTCTCCACCCCCAATGTCTCCAGGGTCTCTCCACCCCCAATGTCTCCAGCGTCTCTCCACCCCCAACGTCTCCAGGGTCTCTCCACCCCCCAATGTCTCCAGGGTCTCTCCACCCCCCAATGTCTCCAGGGTCTCTCCACCCCCAATGTCTCCAGGGTCTCTCCACCCCCAATGTCTCCAGGGTCTTTCCACCCCCAATGTCTCCAGGGTCTCTCCACCCCCAATGTCTCCAGGGTCTCTCCACCCCCAATGTCTCCAGGGTCTTTCCACCCCCAATGTCTCCAGGGTCTCTCCACCCACAATGTCTCCAGCGTCTCTCCACCCCCAACGTCTCCAGGGTCTCTCCACCCCCCAATGTCTCCAGGGTCTCTCCACCCCCCAATGTCTCCAGGGTCTCTCCACCCCCAATGTCTCCAGGGTCTCTCCACCCCCAATGTCTCCAGGGTCTTTCCACCCCCAATGTCTCCAGGGTCTCTCCACCCACAATGTCTCCAGCGTCTCTCCACCCCCAACGTCTCCACGGTCTCTCCACCCCCCAATGTCTCCAGGATCTCTCCTCCCCCCAATGTCTCCAGGGTCTCTCCACCCCCCAATGTCTCCAGGGTCTCTCCACCCCCAATGTCTCCAGGGTCTCTCCACCCCCAATGTCTCCAGCGTCTCTCCAGCCCCAATGTCTCCAGGGTCTCTCCACCCCCAATGTCTCCAGCGTCTCTCCACCCCCAATGTCTCCAGCGTCTCTCCACCCCCAATGTCTCCAGCGTCTCTCCACCCCCCAATGTCTCCAGCGTCTCTCCACCCCCAATGTCTCCAGGGTCTCTCCACCCCCAATGTCTCCAGCGTCTCTCCACCCCCAATGTCTCCAGCGTCTCTCCACCCCCAATGTCTCCAGGGTCTCTCCACCCCCCAATGTCTCCAGCGTCTCTCCACCCCCAACGTCTCCAGGGTCTCTCCACCCCCCAATGTCTCCAGGGTCTCTCAACCCCCAACGTCTCCAGGGTCTCTCCACCCCCAACGTCTCCAGGGTCTCTCCACCCCCAACGTCTCCAGCGCCTCTCCACCCCCCAACGTCTCCGGTGTCTCTCAACCCCCCGTTAGGTGGGGTCGTAGCAGAAGTCTCTCCTCTATAAGAAGGAACGATCGGGATCCGGATTAAATTTTCAGTGTTGGACGGTCAGCCGTCTCTCCTCTATAAGGAAGGAACAATGGGGATTAGACGGAAATTTTCCAGTGTTGGACGGTCGGTCGGTCGTCTCTCCTCGGTGACTCTGTCCGCACCCAGTAAACACGCCGCGGGTGAAGTGACTCAGACAATCCCCGTCCCTCTTATCTGCAGCTTCTCCCTCCCAGGGCCCCCGCCGTGACCTTCCCCCGCTATCAGGTGACTTCAGGTGAAACAAACACAGCTGACCTCCCAGCACCATATAGAGAGGGGCGTGTCTGTGATCACTGAGGACCAATCAGATCACCAGAATCCTAAAGAATGAATTCCCTGACCAGGAAACCGCAGGATAAGCATGACGCCAAATACCAGCAACTGATCCCTCCCACAGCGACCAATCAGCTGCCAATGAGGTAGGAGCACACAGGACCCGAGATGAGGGGTGCAGGGAGAGGGAGCACACGGGGGAGGAGCACACGGGACCCGAGGTGGGGGGTGCAGGGAGAGGGAGCACACGGGGAGGAGCAGACGGGACCCGAGGTGGGGGGTGCAGGGAGAGGGAGCACACGGGGAGGAGCACACAGGACCCGAGATGAGGGGTGCAGGGAGAGGGAGCACACGGGGGAGGAGCACACAGGACCCGAGATGAGGGGTGCAGGGAGAGGGAGCACACGGGGGAGGAGCACACAGGACCCGAGGTGGGGGGCGCAGGGAGAGGGAGCACGCGGGGGAGGAGCACACGGGACCCGAGGTTGGGGGTGCAGGGAGAGGGAGCACACAGGGAGGAGCAGACGGGACCCAGAGGTGAGGAGTGCAGGGAGAGGGAGCACACAGGACCCGAGATGAGGCGTGCAGGGAGAGGGAGCACACGGGGGAGGAGCACACAGGACCCGAGATGAGGGGCACAGGGAGAGGGAGCACAGGGAGTAGGCATACACAGGACCCGAGGTGAGGGGTGCAGGGAGAGAGAGCACACGGGGAGGAGCACACAGGACCCGAGGTTGGGGGTGCAGGGAGAGGGAGCACACGGGGAGGAGCAGACGGGACCAGAGGTGAGGGGTGCAGGGAGAGGGAGCACATGGGGAGGAGCATATGGGACCTGAGGTGAGGGGTGCAGGGAGAGGGAGCACACGGGGAGGAGCAGACGGGACCTGAGGTGAGGAGTGCAGGGAGAGGGAGCACATGGGGAGGAGCATATGGGACCTGAGGTGAGGGGTGCAGGGAGAGGGAGCACATGGGGAGGAGCATATGGGACCTGAGGTGAGGGGTGCAGGGAGAGGGAGCACACGGGGAGGAGCAGACGGGACCTGAGGTGAGGAGTGCAGGGAGAGGGAGCACATGGGGAGGAGCATATGGGACCTGAGGTGAGGGGTGCAGGGAGAGGGAGCACACGGGGAGGAGCAGACGGGACCAGAGGTTAGGTGTGCAGGGAGAGGGAGCACCTGGGGAGGAGCACACAGGAACTGAGGTTGGGGGTGCAGGGAGAGGGAGAACACGGGGGAGGAGCACACAGGACCCAAAGTTAGGGGTGCAGGGAGAGGGAGCACCTGGGGAGGAGCACACAGGACCCAAGGTTGGGGGTGCAGGGAGAGGCAGCACCTGGGGAGGAGCACACAGGAACTGAGGTTGGGGGTGCAGGGAGAGGGAGCACACGGGGAGGAGCACACAGGACCCAAGGTTGGGGGTGCAGGGAGAGGCAGCACCTGGGGAGGAGCACACAGGAACTGAGGTTGGGGGTGCACGGAGAGGGAGAACACGGGGGAGGAGCACACAGGACCCAAAGTTAGGGGTGCAGGGAGAGGGAGCACCTGGGGAGGAGCACACAGGACCCAAGGTTGGGGGTGCAGGGAGAGGCAGCACCTGGGGAGGAGCACACAGGAACTGAGGTTGGGGGTGCAGGGAGAGGGAGCACACGGGGAGGAGCACACAGGACCCAAGGTTGGGGGTGCAGGGAGAGGCAGCACCTGGGGAGGAGCACACAGGAACTGAGGTTGGGGGTGCACGGAGAGGGAGAACACGGGGGAGGAGCACACAGGACCCAAAGTTAGGTGTGCAGGGAGAGGGAGCACCTGGGGAGGAGCACACAGGACCCAAGGTTGGGGGTGCAGGGAGAGGCAGCACCTGGGGAGGAGCACACAGGAACTGAGGTTGGGGGTGCAGGGAGAGGGAGCACCTGGGGAGGAGCACACAGGACCCAAGGTTGGGGGTGCAGGGAGAGGGAGCACACGGGGAGGAGCACACAGGACCCAAGGTTGGGGGTGCAGGGAGAGGGAGCACACGGGGAGGAGCACACAGGACCCAAGGTTGGGGGTGCAGGGAGAGGGAGCACCTGGGGTGGAGCACACAGGACCCAAGGTTGGGGGTGCAGGGAGAGGGAGCACACGGGGAGGAGCACACAGGACCCAAGGTTGGGGGTGCAGGGAGAGGGAGCACGCGGGGGAGGAGCACACAGGACCCAAGGTTGGGGGTGCAGGGAGAGGGAGCACCTGGGGTGGAGCACACAGGACCCAAGGTTGGGGGTGCAGGGAGAGGCAGCACCTGGGGAGGAGCACACAGGAACCGAGGTTGGGGGTGCAGGGAGAGGGAGAACACGGGGGAGGAGCACACAGGACCCAAGGTTGGGGGTGCAGGGAGAGGCAGCACCTGGGGAGGAGCACACAGGAACTGAGGTTGGGGGTGCAGGGAGAGGGAGCACACGGGGAGGAGCACACAGGACCCAAGGTTGGGGGTGCAGGGAGAGGCAGCACCTGGGGAGGAGCACACAGGAACCGAGGTTGGGGGTGCAGGGAGAGGGAGAACACGGGGGAGGAGCACACAGGACCCAAGGTTGGGGGTGCAGGGAGAGGCAGCACCTGGGGAGGAGCACACAGGAACTGAGGTTGGGGGTGCAGGGAGAGGCAGCACCTGGGGAGGAGCACACAGGAACTGAGGTTGGGGGTGCAGGGAGAGGGAGCACCTGGGGCGGAGCACACAGAACCCAAGGTTGGGGGTGCAGGGAGAGGGAGCACACGGGGAGGAGCACACAGGACCCAAGGTTGGGGGTGCAGGGAGAGGGAGCACGCGGGGGAGGAGCACACAGGACCCAAGGTTGGGGGTGCAGGGAGAGGGAGCACCTGGGGCGGAGCACACAGGACCCAAGGTTGGGGGTGCAGGGAGAGGGAGCACCTGGGGTGGAGCACACAGGACCCAAGGTTGGGGGTGCAGGGAGAGGGAGCACACGGGGAGGAGCACACAGGACCCAAGGTTGGGGGTGCAGGGAGAGGGAGCACGCGGGGGAGGAGCACACAGGACCCAAGGTTGGGGGTGCAGGGAGAGGGAGCACCTGGGGAGGAGCACACAGGAACTGAGGTTGGGGGTGCAGGGAGAGGGAGGAGGTGAGGTGAGGGCCTGGCGTGTGGGGTATTTATTGGGGGGTCCTTTAGTGGTGACCCCCAGCAGGAACAGAATCACACGCCGCAGATCCCGCAGATGGGAAGACACTGACCGCACTCATCCTCCCACCTGATTGGCCGGCCCGATGGAGGTTTGGGTGGATCCCCTCAGTACTGGGTAGGACAGTCTGAGGTTCGGGGGGGGGGGGGGTACCACGCCATGGTGTATGTTGGTGACACGAGCGTAGACAGGGCCTCTTCTCTGGCGGTTGGAATGCGGCGTGCGCTCGGCAGACATTAGGCAGAGGCGACGTGCGGCGCGGAGACTCGTATATCACTCAGGTATCAGCGCTGTTTACAGAAGACATTGCTGCGCGGCGAAGGGGGGGCGGGGGAAGACGAGAAATCCGCCGGCTGCAGCAATTTTATTATTAAATCCTCATTTGTTCTAATTTCCCGACCGTCTCCCCATCCCCCGCCACCGCCGGACCTTTCCATCCACCGGGGGAGATGAACTTTCCCACGTTATAATATCCCGGGTGTATTATCGAGCGTGGAGACGGGGCGCAGGCGCGACGTGCGGCGGTACACCGCGGCTCTTCAATAACGTGCCGCCATACGGCGCTGAACGCAGGTCGGCGTGAATGAGCCCCCCGGGGGGCGGCGGCCTACGGACGATGCGACAGGAAGAGGAGAGGAAGCGCTGAGCCGCCCGTGTTCTGGGGGGAGACGATATAGCGACACCGCAGGCGCCTCCGATCGCAGGAAGTGAACATCGCGTCCTACAAAAAACGCCGATCCATATCTTTGTGGTCGCCAGTCATTAACTCTTTCTGACAACTTTTATTTTTTTCTTTTCTGCAGAAGTTTTTGCACTTGGAGGTCGATCACGCCCGGCGCGCTACGCCGAGCTTATCCCCTCCCCCCCCACTCCCCAACCCCCGCAGGCTGGACGCAACCATCGCCGTCCGGCTCACACCGCAGCGTACCAGGACATCTCCACTTCCAGACTCCGCCCTTTCCTGACGCTTTTTCTTTACAAAGCTGTATTTTTATTTTGCTAGAAAGTCACCCCGAGCAGAGACCCCAGAGAATAAAATAGTGGGCGTTGCCATTTTGTGACACACTGTGACATAAAATTATGAAAGGTGACGTTACGCCGAGTAAATAGATACCGAACATGTCACGCTTGTAGAATTGCGCACGCTCGTGGAATGGCGCCAAGCGACGGTACTTATAAAATCTCCATAGGTGACGCTCTAAAAGCCTTTACTGGTTACCAGTTTAGATTGACAGAGGAGGTCTAGCGCTAGAATTATCGCTCTCCTTCTAACGCTTACGGCGATACCTCACATGTGTGGTGCGATCGCAGGCGTGCTAGACCAACGCACAAGCACACGGGGGGGGGGGGGTTACTTATTTATTTTTTTTTATATATATACTGTTTCTTTAATCATTATTATTATTTATTTATTTTCACTTAGTTTGCTGTCGGTGGGGGCTGCTCCGGGGGGGGGGGGGCGGACCTTCTGTGACGCGGCGCACTGTGCGGGGGGCGCCGGACCAACAGGTCTCTATCAGGTCCGTCACCCCCTCACAAGCACATGACCACATCCCGAGGCCCCAATTGGCCGGTTTCATATTGTCCTCGGGGCGCAAAGCACCGCCCCTCCCCCCCCCCCGAACCCTCCAACGTTGCTTTACCAGCGAATTTCGGGCTTACCGGCCAATAGAAGACCCGGAACCCGGAAGGGAGGCCGGGCCAAGGCAGAAGCCGGGGCACCAGGGGAGGCGTGACAGCTGGAGGGGGAAGGCGGACCTGGAGGTCGTGAAGAAATTGATTTTTTTACATTTTTATTGGATGTATTTCTGCCCATTCACTCCCGAGATTTACACAGCTCTGCCACACAGTACAGCCCTGCCTGACATCATCAGAGGTGCATCATCTGCATATAATAATTATATATAAATTGTGTATAATAAAAATAATAACATATAAATCATGTATAATAATAACAATAATAATTAATAAAATGTAAATCATGTAGAAGAAGAATATATAAATTGTGTATTATAAAAATAATATAAATTGTGTTAAATAAAAATATTAATAATATATAATATGAATAATAATAATATGAATAATATATAAATTGTGTATAATAATAATAATAATATGAATAATATATCAATCCTGTTTAATAATATGAATAAAATATAAATCGTGTATTATAAAAATAATATAAATTGTGTTAAATAAAAATATTAATAATATATAATATGAATAATATAGTATAATATGAATAATAATAATATGCATAATATATATCGTGTATAATAATAATAATATATAAAAATATTAATAATATATAATATGAATAATATAATATGAATAATAATAATATGAATAATATATAAATTGTGTATAATAATAATAATATGAATAATATATCAATCCTGTTTAATAATATGAATAAAATATAAATTGTGTATTATAAAAATAATATAAATTGTGTTAAATAAAAATATTAATAATATATAATATGATTAATATAGTATAATATGAATAATAATAATATGCATAATATATATCGTGTATAATAATAATAATATATAATATGAATAATATAATATGAATAATAATAATATATAAATTGTGTATAATAATAATAATAATAATAATAATAAATCAATCCTGTTTAATAATATGAATAAAATATAAATCGTGTATTATAAAAATAATATAAATTGTGTTAAATAAAAATATTAATAATATATAATATGAATAATAATAATATGCATAATATATATCGTGTATAATAATAATAATATATAAAAATATTAATAATATATAATATGAATAATATAATATGAATAATAATAATATGAATAATATATAAATTGTGTATAATAATAATAATAATAATAATAATAATAATATATCAATCCTGTTTAATAATATGAATAAAATATAAATCATGTATTATAAAAATAATATAAATTGTGTTAAATAAAATATGAATAATATATAAATCCTAAATAATAATATATAAATTGTCTTCCCTCCCCCCAATCCTCATCTGTGGGGTCAGAGAAGTCACAGGAGGGATGAGAGGAAATTGCGCGGTGAGCGAGGACTCGGCACACATCCGATGCAGGAGATAACATTTCACAATCAGATCGTCACGAGGGAGAAGAAAAACATTCGAGGCAACGTGCTGAGGAGTGGTGACACCGGGCCCCCGGGCCCCCGGCCTCCCCCAAATATCTAATGACCTCCTGCCAAACCAGGATCGTGCTCCGCACCGGGGGTCCTAATGTAGGGATCGGGGCGTGGCCAATCAACGCGGCCCCCAAATTTACATTTATACAGCGAGGGGGAAAAGTTATTTGATCGGCAGCTGATTTGGTGACAAAGAAACGATCGGTCTCTGTAATTTTATTGGTCGGTTTCTTAGAACAGTGAGAGACAAAATAACAAAAATATCCAGAAAAACACATTTCATAAAAAGTTATAAATCGATTTGCGACAGGAGAAGATCTAATAATAATAATAATAAAAAAAAAAATGTAAATCCTGTATAATAATAATATATAAATCACGTATAAAAATAATAATAATAATAATATATAATTTGTGTATTATAACAATAATAATATTAATATAAATAGTGTATAATAATAATAATAATATAAATCCTGTTTAATAATATGAATAAAATATAAATTAAGTATTATAATAATAATAATAATATAAATTGTGTATAATAATAACAATAATAATAAATAAAATATAAATCATGTATAATAATAATATATAAATTGTGTATAATAATAATAATATATAAATCATATAAAATAATAAAAATAATAATAATAAATAAAATGTAAATCATGTATAAGAATAATATATAAATCACGTATAATAACAATAATAATATATAAAACCTGTATAATAATAATAATAATAATAATAATACATAATTTGTGTATTATAACAATAATAATATTAATATAAATTGTGTATAATAAAAATAATAATAATAATAATATAAATCCTGTTTAATAATATGAATAAAATATAAATTAAGTATTATAATAATAATATTATAAATTGTGTATAATAATAATAAATAAAATATAAATCATGTATAATAATAATATATAAATTGTGAATAATAATAATAATATATAATATATAAATCATGTATAATAATAACAATAATAATAAAATGTAAATCATGTATAATAATAATATATAAATTGTGAATAATAATAATATATAATATATAAATCATGTATAATAATAACAATAATAATAATAAATAAAATGTAAATCATAATAAGAATAATATAAATTGTGTACAACGATAATAATAATATATAAATTGTGTATAATAATAATAATAATAATAATAATAATAATAATATATAAATCATGTATAATAATAACAATAATAATAAATAAAATGTAAATCCTGTATAAGAATAATATATAAATCGTGTATAATAATAATATAAATTGTGTACAACGATAATAATAATAAGATACTTTGTCACAATTTGTAACTTTTTTCCGCCGCAGTTTCGCATACAATTTCCTTTGAAACGATTTCTCGCCTTTGCGTTATCGATAGTTTCTCGGTCCGGGCAGCGCAGACGAGATCGGCCGCGGACCTCCTGACTTCCCCACCCCTCCCCCCGTCCATTCTCGGTGTCCGGCTGGCATCGTGCGCTGGGACTCGGCGCGCCGCGCTCACGTATATACAAAGTGTACGCACATATACACACAAGGCTGACAGATGAGCGCGTCTGGCGGTCTCTGGTCCTCGTCTCCCGCTCGGCGGACACGTCACCTCCCCGGGATCGGCGCGGCGTTCCAGAGACACTTCATCCTGGGATGTCATCTCATTCCTTCATAAACCGTCACAACCCCCCGGCGCTGCCCCCCCCCCCATATCCCTTCGCTGCGTCTCGCCATCGTCTCGCCTAATACTCCGATTGCTCGACTGTCACATAAAAGTCGCCGTTGTTTTGTTTTTTTGCGACATTGTTTAGTGAAAGTTTGGCGGCGTTCCCAGCGCGCCGGGCCGTCCTTCCTCTGCCAACTGGCCACTCGGGAAGTGCCGGTGCGGACACAAGGCGGCAGAGTGCGCCAATTCCCCCCCCCCCCGCCAGTCTCTGGCCGTGTCTGTCTCAGCTGTGAGTTCCCCCCCCCCTTCCCCCCTCCCCCTCCTCCGCTCTCTCGTAGGTCTGATCACTGACAGTTCACAGCGCAGGAGAGTCAAGTGCAAGGCAGACGGAGAGGGACGGAGCGGAGGCGACACGCAAAACTTCTCGGCAGATCCCACGCCGGGCGGGCGGGCGGGCGGGCGCCATGCCCCACAGCGGGCAGAAGAGGAAGAGAAAGTCCTGACTCAGAGGATCCGGGCGAGTCTCTCGGGGGAGGAGGAAGCAGGTGCCGAGACGGGCGAGAACTCGCTGTGACAGCAGAATTTCTTCCCAAATTTGGTGGGTTCCTCAATACCCGATGGGTACCCCGCTGCCATCTTTGCCCGCCGGCATGCAGCACTACTGCGAGAATTCCACGCGGGTCCACGTGGACGGCAACCCGGCCATCAGCACCCTGATGTTCGCCATGGGCGTCCTGGGAAACCTGCTGGCCCTGGGCATCTTAGGGGTCCACCGACGAGAGAGGAGAGCCCGGGCGTCCCCGTTCTGCGTCCTGGTCACGGGGCTGGCCGTCACCGACCTCCTGGGCACCTGCGTCCTGAGCCCCGTGGTCTTCGTGTCCTACGCCCAGCAGGCGTCGCTCCTGGCGCTGGGCTCACGGCCGCTGTGCCAGTTCTTCGCCTTCGCCATGACCTTCTTCAACCTGGCCTCCATGATGATCCTCTTCTTCATGGCCTTCGAGAGGTGCCTGGCCATCAGCCACCCGTACGTCTACACTCAGCACAGCTGGGGGCGCCGCCTGGCCAGGACCGCGCTGCCAACCTCCTACGTGGTGACGGCCGTGCTCTGCGCCCTGCCGCTGGTCGGCGTGGGGGAACATAAGCAGTACTGTCCTGGCACCTGGTGCTTTATCCGGATGGCGGTGGCGTCCAGTGCCGGGAACGGGGGGGCGCTGGCCTTCTCGCTGATCTACGCCACCCTGACCGGACTGCTGATCCTCGCCATCCTGGTGTGCAACGCCTCCGTGACCGCCAGCCTGTGCCGCATGAGGAAAGGTCAGAGGGCGCGCAGAGGGTCGCTGCGCAGGGCTGGAGCCCGGGGCTGGTTCCTGGGGGCCGGAGAAGAGGAGCTGGAGCATCTCATCCTCCTGGTGCTGATGACCACCATCTTCATGGTGTGCTCCGTGCCCATGACGGTAAGTGCAATCGGGGGAGGGGGGGGGCACTTGTGGGCAGAAGGGTCACCGCCTTGTCATCACTCGGAGCTCCCAGGCTCTGGCCCCCGGGGGAGAGAAGAGGGGGACATTTCCTGGGGGAGAGAAGAGGGGACATTTCCTGAGGCCCCCGGGGGAGAGAAGAGGGGGACATTTCCTGAGGAGAGAAGAGGGGGACATTTCCGGAGGCCCCCGGGGGAGAGAAGAGGGGGACATTTCCTGGGGAGAGAAGAGGGGGACATTTCCGGAGGCCCCCGGGGGAGAGAAGAAGGGGACATTTCCTGAGGGCCCCCGGGGGAGAGAAGAGGGGGACATTTCCTGAGGAGAGAAGAGGGGGACATTTCCGGAGGGCCCCGGGGAGAGAAGAGGGGGACATTTCCTGGGGAGAGAAGAGGGGGACATTTCCTGGGGAGAGAAGAGGGGGACATTTCCGGAGGGCCCCGGGGGAGAGAAGAGGGGGACATTTCCTGGGGGAGGGAAGAGGGGACATTTCCTGAGGGCCCCGGGGGAGAGAAGAGGGGGACATTTCCTGAGGGCCCCAGGGGAGAGAAGAGGGGGACATTTCCTGAGGGCCCCAGGGGAGAGAAGAGGGGGACATTTCCTGAGGCCCCCAGGGGAGAGAAGAGGGGGACATTTCCTGAGGCCCCCGGGGGAGAGAAGAGGGGGACATTTCCTGAGGGCCCCGGGGGAGAGAAGAGGGGGACATTTCCTGAGGCCCCCGGGGGAGAGAAGAGGGGGACATTTCCTGAGGGCCCCGGCGGAGAGAAGAGGGGGACATTTCCTGAGGGCCCCGGGGGAGAGAAGAGGGGGACATTTCCCGGGGGAGAGAAGAGGGGGACATTTCCTGAGGGCCCCGGGGGAGAGAAGAGGGGGACATTTCCTGAGGGCCCCGGGGGAGAGAAGAGGGGGACATTTCCTGAGGGCCCCGGGGGAGAGAAGAGGGGGACATTTCCTGAGGGCCCCGGGGGAGAGAAGAGGGGGATATTTCCTGAGGGCCCCGGGGGAGAGAAGAGGGGGACATTTCCCGGGGGAGAGAAGAGGGGGACATTTCCCGGGGGAGAGAAGAGGAGGACTTTTCCTGAGGGCCCCCGGGGGAGAGAAGAGGGGGACATTTCCTGAGGGCCCCGGGGGAGAGAAGAGGGGGACATTTCCCGTGGGAGAGAAGAGGAGGACATTTCCTGAGGGCCCCCAGGGGAGAGAAGAGGGGGACATTTCCTTAAGCCCCCCGAGGAGAGAAGAGGGGGACATTTCCTGAGGGCCCCGAGGGAGAGAAGAGGAGGACATTTCCTGAGGGCCCCCAGGGGAGAGAAGAGGAGGACATTTCCTGAGGGCCCCGGGGGAGAGAAGAGGGGGACATTTCCTGAGGGCCCAGAGGGAGAAAAGAGGGGGACATTTCCTGAGGGCCCCCAGGGGAGAGAAGAGGGGGACATTTCCTGAGGGCCCCGAGGAGAGAAGAGGGGGACATTTCCTGAGGGCCCCCAGGGGAGAGAAGAGGGGGCATTTCCTGAGGGCCCCCAGGGGAGAGAAGAGGGGGACATTTCCTGAGGGCCCAGAGGGAGAAAAGAGGGGGACATTTCCTGAGGGCCCCCAGGGGAGAGAAGAGGGGGACATTTCCTGAGGGCCCCGAGGAGAGAAGAGGGGGACATTTCCTGAGGGCCCCGGGGGAGAGAAGAGGGGGCATTTCCTGAAGGCACTGTGATAGGATAGAACCCCTCCCCCGGTATGGTTCTGGGTCAGTTGTGATTGGTTGATGTCGGTTGGCAGATTCCCATATAAGATGAGTTATGGAGTCCTTATAAAATTCCACATTCCTGGAATTATCTGTACAGGAAATCCCCGGGGGCACCCCCTTTATATGGCACTAGAGGGGCCCCCATCATCCCTTCATATGGCACTAGAGGGGCCCCCATCATCCCTTTATATGGCACTAGAGGGGCCCCCATCATCCCTTTATATGGCACTAGAGGGGCCCCCATCACCCCTTTATATGGCACTAGAGGGGCCCCCATCACCCCTTTATATGGCACTAGAGGGGCCCCATCACCCCTTTATATGGCACTAGAGGGGCCCCCATCATCCCTTTATATGGCACTAGAGGGGCCCCCATCACCCCTTTATATGGCACTAGAGGGGCCCCATCACCCCTTTATATGGCACTAGAGGGGCCCCCATCATCCCTTTATATGGCACTAGAGGGGCCCCCATCACCCCTTTATATGGCACTAGAGGGCCCCCATCATCCCCTTTATATGGCACTAGAGGGGCCCCCATCACCCCTTTATATGGCACTAGAGGGGCCCCATCACCCCTTTATATGGCACTAGAGGGGCCCCCATCATCCCTTTATATGGCACTAGAGGGGCCCCCATCACCCCTTTATATGGCACTAGAGGGCCCCCATCACCCCTTTATATGGCACTAGAGGGGCCCCCATCACCCCTTTATATGGCACTAGAGGGGCCCCATCACCCCTTTATATGGCACTAGAGGGCCCCCATCACCCCTTTATATGGCACTAGAGGGGCCCCCATCACCCCTTTATATGGCACTAGAGGGGCCCCATCACCCCTGTATATGGCACTAGAGGGGCCCCATCCCCCTCCAATGAAGGGTTAATATGAGAATCTCACGCAAAGCCCGACGTCAGCCAGCGTGCTGGAAAATCTCTGCATGGTCATCAACCTGTCAGACCTGAGATCCTCTCTGAATGTCAGAATTCATGTCACGCCTGCTGTGTGTGTGAGCGGGGCCCCCGCCTGCTGTGTGTGTGAGGGGGGCCCCCGCCTGCTGTGTGTGTGAGCGGGGCCCCCGTCCTCCATCACATCATCCCTCACTTCATAAACTGGGACAGACAGAAACCCGATAACCATCTGCAAATCACCAGAGGCCTCCGAGATACACCCCCCCTCCCCCATCACATCCCCCCTCCTCCCCCCAATCACACTCCCCCCCATCACATCCCCCTACTGAAGAATGTTTTACTCCACTGCAGAATATCGCACCCCCACCTGTGTATAGCCCCTCCCCTGCAGAATATCGCACCCCCACCTGTGTATAGCCCCTCCCCTGCAGAATATCGCACCCCCACCTGTGTATAGCCCCTCCCCTGCAGAATATCGCACCCCCACCTGTGTATAGCCCCTCCCCTGCAGAATATCGCACCCCCACCTGTGTATAGCCCCTCCCCTGCAGAATATGGCACCCCCACCTGTGTATAGCCCCTCCCCTGCAGAATATGGCATCCCCACCTGTGTATAGCCCCTCCCCTGCAGAATACAGCACCCCCCCCCCACCTGAGTATTGCCCCTTCCCCTGCAGAACATCGTACCCCCACCTGAGTATTGCCCCTCCCCTGCAGAATATCACCCCCCCCACCTGAGTATTGCCCCTCCCCTGCAGAATATCGCACCCCCACCTGAGTATTGCCCCTCTCCTGCAGAATATCGCACTCCCACCTGTGTATAGCCCCTCCCCTGCAGAATATCGCACCCCCACCTGTGTATACCCCCTCCCCTGCAGAATATCGCACCCCCACCTGTGTATAGCCCCTCCCCTGCAGAATATCGCACCCCCCCACCTGTGTATAGCCCCTCCCCTGCAGAATATGGCACCCCCACCTGTGTATAGCCCCTCCCCTGCAGAATATGGCATCCCCACCTGTGTATAGCCCCTCCCCTGCAGAATACAGCACCCCCCCCCACCTGAGTATTGCCCCTTCCCCTGCAGAACATCGTACCCCCACCTGAGTATTGCCCCTCCCCTGCAGAATATCACCCCCCCACCTGAGTATTGCCCCTCCCCTGCAGAATATCGCACCCCCACCTGAGTATTGCCCCTCTCCTGCAGAATATCGCACTCCCACCTGTGTATAGCCCCTCCCCTGCAGAATATCGTACCCCCACCTGTGTATAGCCCCTCCCCTGCAGAATATGGCACCCCCACCTGTGTATAGCCCCTCCCCTGCAGAATATGGCATCCCCACCTGTGTATAGCCCCTCCCCTGCAGAATACAGCACCCCCCCCCACCTGAGTATTGCCCCTTCCCCTGCAGAACATCGTACCCCCACCTGAGTATTGCCCCTCCTCTGCAGAATATAGCACTCCCACCTGAGTATTGCCCCTCCCCTGCAGAATATCACCCCCCCACCTGAGTATTGCCCCTCCCCTGCAGAATATCGCACCCCCACCTGAGTATTGCCCCTCTCCTGCAGAATATCGCACTCCCACCTGTGTATAGCCCCTCCCCTGCAGAATATCGTACCCCCACCTGTGTATAACCCCTCCCCTGCAGAATATCGCACCCCCACCTGTGTATAACCACTCCCCTGCAGAATACAGCACCCCCCCCCACCTGAGTATTGCCCCTTCCCCTGCAGAACATCGTACCCCCACCTGAGTATTGCCCCTCCTCTGCAGAATATAGCACTCCCACCTGAGTATTGCCCCTCCCCTGCAGAATATCGCCCCCCCACCTGAGTATTGCCCCTCCCCTGCAGAATATCGCACCCCCACCTGAGTATTGCCCCTCTCCTGCAGAATATCGCACTCCCACCTGTGTATAGCCCCTCCCCTGCAGAATATCTTACGCCCACCTGTGTATAACCCCTCCCCTGCAGAATATCGCACCCCCACCTGTGTATAACCCCTCCCCTGCAGAATATCGCACCCCCACCTGAGTATTGCCCCTCCCCTGCAGAATAAAGCACCCCCACCTGAGTATTGCCCCTCCCCTGCAGAATACAGCACCCCCCCCACCTGAGTATTGCCCCTTCCCCAGCAGAACATCGTACCCCCACCTGAGTATTGCCCCTCCTCTGCAGAATATAGCACTCCCACCTGAGTATTGCCCCTCTCCTGCAGAATATCGCACCCCCACCTGAGTAAAGCCCCTCCCCTGCAGAATACAGCACCCCCCCCCCCACCTGAGTATTGCCCCTTCCCCTGCAGAACATCGTACCCCCACTTGAGTATTGCCCCTCCCCTGCAGAATATAGCACTCCCACCTGAGTATAGCCCCTCCCCTGCAGAATACAGAACCCCCCTCCACCTGAGTATTGCCCCTTCCCCTGCAGAACATCGTACCCCCACCTGAGTATTGCCCCTCCCCTGCAGAATATAGCACCCCCACCTGAGTATAGCCCCTCCCCTGCAGAATACAGCACCCCCCCACCTGAGTATTGCACCTTCCCCTGCAGAACATCGTACCCCCACCTGAGTATTGCCCCTCCCCTGCAGAATATAGCACCCCCACCTGAGTATAGCCCCTCCCCTGCAGAATACAGCACCCCCCCCCACCTGAGTATTGCACCTTCCCCTGCAGAACATCGTACCCCCATCTGAGTATTGCCCCTCCCCTGCAGAATATAGCACCCCCATCTGTGTATTCCCCCCCCCCTCACTGATCTTACTGACGTCTTCCTCTCTCTGACAGCTCCGGGCGTTCCTGGGGGCCCTGTACCAGAACGAGCCTCATGACGAGTCCGGCGACCTCCTGGCCTTCCGATTCAGCGCCCTGAACCCCATCCTGGACCCCTGGATATTCATCATCTTCCGCGGCTCCGTCTTCAAGAAGCTCCACTCTCTGCTCTGCACATCCTGGGGCCGGACCAGCAAGGCAGTGCCAATGGTGAGTTCCCTGGACACCGCCACCGTCAGCCCCATGACTTCCATCAGCGGGCCCTGAGAGGCCGCAGCGCACTCAACTGACGCAGATCTGCAGGCGATACGGACAGAGACATGCCAGGCGGGCGGAGAGGGGGCCCCCCCGAGATCAGGTGACCCCCCCATAGTGGAGAGTCCCCTAGGTGTCATAGGAGTGAGCCTGGCGCCATTCTTACAACCTGAACTGCAACCGATTCCGGGACAAAACATTCACAAAACTTTATTTATGACACAACATGGAGGACGCCACATCCCAGAGCGTCTGTGATCCCCATGGCAGCCAATCTGCTTCCTTTATTCTGATGTGACTGGAGGATGTGGTTGCTATGGGTAACACAGACGTCCCCGGCGATCACAGAACACAGGCGTAGCATGACAGGTACCCTTAGCTTTAAAAAAAAGCACATTATATTATTGAATCTGGCTCCACCCCTGCAGATCCACATCAACCAATCCCCCTTACACCTTAAAAAAGGTTGTCCCTGCCCCCTAGAAACTGAAAGGAGGAAAAAAAGAATACAGATGGTTGAAAGTGCACAGAAATCTGCTGGCAGCATAGAGGGGAGGGGCTACTGTAGGGCGGGCCTTAGTAATAATCGTTGGAGGTATAGGAGTGGTGGGATCGTCGTTGATTGGTGGGAGGAGCCAAAGACTGTGGGGGGCCTTTCAGATAATGATGGATATAGAGGGGAGGAACTATGGAAGGGCGGGCACAGACCGCAGGGGTGGATTCGATAATGATGGATATAAAGGGAAGGGGTTAGAGAAAGGCAGACACAGACTGCAGGGGTGGGTTGACAATGGATATAGAGGGGAGGGACTATGTAAGGGCGGGCACAGGCCACAGGGTGGATTGGATAATGATGGATATAGAGCGGAGGGACTACAGAAGGGCAGGCACAGAACGCGGGGGTGGGTTAGATAATGATGGATATAGAGGGGAGGGACTATGGAAGGGCAGGCACAGACCGCAGGGGTGGATCGAATAATGATGGATATAGAGGGGAGGGACTACAGAAGGGCGGGCACAGACAGCAGGGGTGGATTGGATAATGATGGATATAGAGGGGAGGGACTACAGAAGGGCGGGCACAGACCGCAGGGGTGGATTGGATAATGATGGATATAGAGGGGAGGGACTACAGAAGGGCGGGCACAGACAGCAGGGGTGGATTGGATAATGATGGATATAAAGGGGAGGGACTATGGAAGGGCGGGCACAGACCGCAGGGGTGGATTGGATAATGATGGATATAAAGGGGAGGGACTATGGAAGGGCGGGCACAGACCGCAGGGGTGGGTTAGATAATGATGGATATCTTTATACCCCTTTGGAAGGGGTTAGAGAAAGGCAGACACAGACTGCAGGGGTGGGTTGACAATGGATATAGAGGGGAGGGACTATGTAAGGGCGGGCACAGGCCACAGGGTGGATTGGATAATGATGGATATAGAGGGGAGGGACTACAGAAGGGCAGGCACAGAACGCGGGGGTGGGTTAGATAATGATGGATATAGAGGGGAGGGACTATGGAAGGGCAGGCACAGACCGCAGGGGTGGATCGAATAATGATGGATATAGAGGGGAGGCACTATAGAAGGGTGGGCACAGACCGCAGGGGTGGATCGAATAATGATGGATATAGAGGGGAGGCACTATAGAAGGGTGGGCACAGACCGCGGTGGTGGGTTAGATAATGATGGATATAGAGGGGAGGGACTATAGAAGGGTGGGCACAGGCCACGGGGGGGGGGGGGGGGATTGAATAATGATGGATATAGAGACGGGGAGGGTGAACACAACCTGGAGGGGCGTATTAAACAATTGATAAATTGGAGCGGTGGGATCTTTAAAAATGAATGGGAGGGATTATAAAAGGAAAGCCATAGACAGCGGGGGCGTATCAGATGATGGATATTAAGAGGAAGGTTTAGGGGGGGTGGCAGTCAAGGACAGTGGGGCAGTATTAGATAATAATGAATATAAAGGGGGGGGGGGACGGTGGGAGGGCAGCTACAGATTGCAGGGGTGGATTAGATCAGGATGGGTTTAAAGGGGAGGGACTATGGAGGGGACGGCACAGACAGATAGATATAGAGGGGAAGAAGTATGGGAGGGTGGGGACAGACCTCGGGGGCGTTTCAGATAACAATGGATATAAAGGGGAGGGATTATGACAATATGAAAAATTAAAATGAGAGGTGGGAGGGATTAGGTAAAGACCCCGGGGGGGGGAGGTAGTAGATAATAATGGATATAAAGGAGGGGTGGAATCTTTATTGATTGATGGGAGGGATTTGGTAATAACCCCGGGGGGGGGGGGGTATTAGATAATAATGGATATAAAGGAGGGGTGGGATCTTTATTGATTGGTGGGAGGGATTTGGTAATAACCCCGGGGGGGGGGGGATATTAATGGATATAAAGGAGGGGTGGAAGCGCGGACAGATAACGGCGCTGCATTGTGTGCGATGTGCAGATTTCGGCTCACATTCCAGAATCCACATCCCGCTTCCAATCCTCTTCACACAATCGTGATCCGTCGCCGTGTCTTCCCACGCACACAGGTTACCGGGCGACGCGTTTCGTCACGTATGACGCCCGCAGACGATAGAAACGCGCTGACGCCGCGGCACACGCCGTACGTTGTGAGAAGTTCATTAGAGAGAAAAGAGGTCAGGCCGAGTTATTGGTCCATTGTTATGCAGCCAATCAGAATGAAGGACAGTATTGATCAGCTCCTGGGATCATTTCTGATAATCGGATGACACAAAGTATCGATATGAAGTGATTTTGTGTTCGGGGGAATCCTAGAGGCTCCATGGAAATATGAGACATCTCAGGACACCGGTCCTCCATCCCACATACCCCCCCGGGGGGAAGTTCACCCCCCCCAGACACTCCGCAGGGGTGGGAACCTCACTCCAGTATTGCACTCATTCAATCATTAAATGACGTTATAAATGATCCGATGTCTCTGTCTCTACTCATTTCCCATCATCCTCTGCACAAGATTGTCAGCCAATCAGGTGCTTCTGGCCTGCAGAGGGCTGCAATCCTAACATGTTTCAAGCTCTGGAGGATGGAGGGATTCAGGCAATGGGGGCGGGAGGGGGAGGTGTTATATGCATTGGGGATGGGAGGGGGAGGAGTTATATGCATTGGGGGCATGAGGGGGAGGTGTTATATGCATTGGGGGGGGGAGGTGTTATATGCATTGGGGGGGGGGGGGGGGAGGGGGAGGTGTTATATGCATTGGGAGGGGAGGTGTTATATGCATTGGGGGCGGGAGGGGAGGTGTTTATATGCATTGGGGGCATGAGGGGGAGGTGTTATATGCATTGGGGGGGGGAGGTGTTATATGCATTGGGGGGGGGAGGGGAGGTGTTATATGCATTGGGAGGGGGAGGTGTTATATGCATTGGGGGCGGGAGGGGGAGGTGTTATATGCATTGGGGGCATGAGGGGGAGGTGTTATATGCATTGGGGGCGGGAGGGGGAGGTGTTATATGCATTGGGGTCATGAGGGGGAGGTGTTATATGCATTGGGGGTGGGAGGGGGAGGTGTTATATGCATTGTGGACAAGAGGTAATTGAGGCAGAAGGGGGGTGTTGCAGGCACTGGGGGTAGGAGACTTAAGGCAGGCCTCACATATAGCCAGTGAGAAGGCTGGAGACAGAAGTGTGATAGTAAATAGCAGTGTCACCTCCTGGGCATGTGGTGTGAGGCATACCGTACCTCCTCGGGTGTTTCTCTAGGAGGGGAGGGGTTCAGTATGGGGGAAGGAGTTAAGTATGGGGAGGAGGTTCAGTAGGGGGAGAGGTTCAGTAGGGGGAAGAGGTTCAGTAGGGGGGAGAGGTTCAGCAGGGGGAAGAGGTTTAGCAGGGAGTGGGGTTCAGTAGGGGGAGGAGGTTTAGCAGGGAGTGGGGTTCAGTAGGGGGAAGGGGTCAAGTTGGGGGGGGGGGTTCAGTAGGGGGAAGAGGTTCAGCAGGAGTGGGGTTCAGTAGGGGAAGGGGTTCAGTAGGGGGGGGTTCAAGAGTGGGTTCAGTAGGGGAAGAGGTTCAGCAGGGAGTGGGGTTCAGTAGGGGAAGGTCCAGTAAGAAGAGGTTCAGCAGGGAGTGGGGTTCAGTAGGGGGGGGTTCAAGGGGGGGTCAGCAGGGAGTGGGGTTCAGTAAGGGGAAGAGGTTCAGCAGGGAGTGGGGTTCAGTAGGGGGGGGGGGGTTCAGCAGGGAGTGGTCAGCAGGGGGAAGGGGTCAAGTTGGGGGGGGGGTTCAGTAGGGGGTTCAAGAGTGGGGTTCAGTAGGGGGGGGGAAGAGCAGTAGGGAGTGGGGTTCAGTAAGGGGAAGAGGTTCAGCAGGGAGTGGGGTTCAGTAGGGGAAGGGTTCAGGGGGGAAGAGGTTCAGCAGGGAGTGGGGTTCAGTAAGGGGGGTTCAGTAGGGGAAGGGGCAGTTGGGGGGGGGGGTTCAGAAGGGGGGGTCAGCAGGGAGTGGGGTCAGTGGGGGGGGGTTCAGTAGGGGGAAGAGGTTCAGCAGGGAGTGGGGCAGTAAGGGAGTCAGCAGGGAGTGGGGTTCAGTAGGGGGGGGGAAGAGGTTCAGCAGGGAGTGGGGAGTAGGGGGGGTTCAGTAAGGGGAAGAGGTTCAGCAGGGAGTGGGGTTCAGTAGGGGAAGAGGTTCAGTAGGGGGACGAGGTTCAGCAGGGAGTGGGGTTCAGTAAGGGGAAGAGGTTCAGTAGGGGGAAGGGGTCAGCAGGGAGTTGGGGTTCAGTAAGGGGGGGTTCAGTAAGGGGAAGAGGTTCAGCAGGGAGTGGGGTTCAGTAGGGGAAGAGGTTCAGTAGGGGAAGAGGTTCAGCAGGGAGTGGGTTCAGTAAGGGGAAGAGGTTCAGCAGGGAGTGGGGTTCAGTAGGGGGGGGGAAGAGGTTCAGCAGGGAGTGGGGTTCAGTAGGGGGAAGAGGTTCAGTAGGGGAAGAGGTTCAGCAGGGAGTGGGGTTTCAGTAGGGGGAAGAGGTTCAGTAGGGGGAAGAGGTTCAGCAGGGAGTGGGGTTCAGTAAGGGGAAGAGGTTCAGTAGGGGGAAGAGGTTCAGCAGGGAGTGGGTTCAGTAAGGGGAAGAGGTTCAGTAGGGGAAGAGGTTCAGCAGGGAGTGGGGTTCAGTAGGGGAAGAGGTTCAGTAGGGGAAGAGGTTCAGCAGGGAGTGGGGTTCAGTAAGGGGAAGAGGTTCAGTAGGGGGAAGAGGTTCAGCAGGGAGGGGTTCAGTAGGGGAAGAGTTCAGTAGGGGGAAGAGGTCAGCAGGGAGTGGGGTTCAGTAAGGGGAAGAGGTTCAGCAGGGATGGGGTTCAGTAGGGGGGGGGAAGAGGTTCAGCAGGAGTGGGGTTCAGTAGGGGGAAGAGGTTCAGTAGGGAGTGGGGTTCAGTAAGGGGAAGAGGTTCAGCAGGGAGTGGGGTTCAGTAGGGGGAAGGGGTCAAGTTGGGGGGGGTTTCAGTAGGGGGAAGAGGTTCAGTAGGGAGTGGGGTTCAGTAGGAGGAATGGGTCAAGTTGGGGAGGTTCAGTAGGGGGGGGGAAGAGGTTCAGCAGGGGTGGGGTTTAGTAGGGGGGAGGGGTTAAGTAGGGGGAAGGGGTCAAGTTGGGGGGGGTTCAGTAGGGGTGAAGAGGTTCAGCAGGGGTGGGGTTCAGTAGGGGGGTGGGGTTCTGGTCATGTATAATCTGTAGAACTCCGATGTACACAACGATCTCTCCGTAGAAAAGGAGAAATGCAGCTGTAATAAGCACCCGAATATGTCTGGGAGCCAATCAGCTTCTCCTTCATTGTCCAATCCCAGGCTGGGAAGGTAAGAGCGGGCAGAGCTGTGCAAATCTCAGGACTGGATGGACAGAATTGCAAATCCTTTGGGCAGGTGAGAGAGGAAATGTGGATTTACCTCGAAGTTCCACCATAAAATCCGTCTGTTCTATGCGATGGAACGGAGGAACAGACCCATGTGCCCCCCCTCCCCCCCCCCCGATTCCTCCAGGCTCGTCTGCCATGCCCGTCCCTCCGGATTCGCTCCTCGCCGCTTCTCACACATCAGAGACACGGGAAGGTTGTAAAGGAGCAGCGCTGCCCCCTACTGTCCAATCACAGCGCAGCGTCTGAGATACATCAGATCTGTGTGTATAGGAGGGGTCTTATATATTTAAGCACTTCGGCCCCAGAGGATTTTACCCCCCCAATGACTCGGCCATTTTTTGCGACACGGCACTGCGTTACTTTAACTGACAATTGCGCGGTGGTGCGACGCTGTGCACAAATACAATCGAAGTAAAAATAAAATGATGTATTTTCCCCCCACAAATAGAGATTTCTTTTGGTGGTAAATCGATCGCCTCGGCGGTTCTTCGTTTTTGCGCTATAAATAAAAAAAAAGAGCGAGAATTGTGAAAAGTTTAATTTTTTATTTTGTAACATCCAACAAAAAAAAAAATACATTTTCTTCACCTTTTTATCCCAAAAATCGGTGAGCATTGATTGGTCGGTGTGGAGGTTCTACAAACGATGGGACGGAATTTCCTGGACTTGTGACGGCGGCGATCGGCGACTTCCAGCGGGACCGCGACATTGCGGTGGACACATCACACGCGGCAAACTGGAGGACAGATCCTCAGATCCCTGAAAAGTCGTTTTCTGTTTCCAAATCCTGTCCTGTGTACCGGAGTTCATCGATCACCTCGCCCCTCCCCCCCCCCCGCATAGGGGCAATTATTACATATCAGATAACGGGGGGAGGGGGAGGGGCACACAAACCAATAAGAACGCAGAAGGTTGCAGAGCGACCGACGTCATCGCTGCACATAGAACTGTGCCGGATTTAAGATGGAAAAAAATCTGCACCCCCCCTCTATAGATACCTGAGCCCCCCTCCCCCCTATACACACCTGAACTGCCCTCCCCTTTACCTACCCCCACTATACATGCCCAAGCCCCACCCCCCATACACACCTGAACTGCCCTCACCCTTTACCTACCCCCCACTATACATGCCAAGCCCCACCCCCCATACACACCTGAACTGCCCTCCCCCTTTACCTACACCCCACTATACATGCCCAAGCCCCACCCCCCATACACACCTGACATTGTACTGAAGCCAGAGGATCAGCACAAGGAGGTCACCCCCTGGTGGGCGGGACGTCTCTGCACACATTATTGCGCCCCCCCCCCCCATATCTCTCCCAGTATAACTCCCCCACCATTCTCTCACAGTATAACACCCCCCCCCCCCCATCTTTCTCCCCTCGGTATAAACCCCCCCCCCCCCCCCAAGTATAACTCCCCCACCATATGTCTCCCAGTATAACCCCCCCCCTCCCAGTATGACTCCCCCACCATTCTCTCCCTCGGTATAACCCCCCATCCCCCCCCCAGTAATAACTCCCCCCACCATTCTCTCCCCCAGGATAACCCCCCCCATCCCCCCCCCCAGTATAACTTCCCCACCATTCTCTCTCACAGTATGATCCCCCCCCCAGATAACTCCCGCCCCATTCCCCCCCTCCCAGTAATACCCCCCCCCCATATCTCTCTCCATTATAACCCCCCCCCCCATATCTCTCCCAGTATAACTCCGCCACCAGTATAAACCCCCCCCCCCATATCTCTCCCAGTATAACCCCCCCCCCATTCCCCCCCCCAGTATAACTCCCCCCCCATTCCCTCTCCCAGTATAACCCCCGCCGCATTCCCCCCTCCCAGTATAACCCACCCCATATCTCTCTCCCAGTATAAACCCCCGCCCCATTACCCCCTCCCAGTATAACACCACCCCCATATCTCTCCCAGTATAACTCGCCCACCATTCTCTCACAGTATAAACACCCCCCCCCCCATCTTTCTCCCCTCGTATAAAACCCCACCCCCCCCCAAGTATAACTCCCCACCATATGTCTCCCAGTATAAAACCCCCCCCTCCCAGTATGACTCCCCCACCATTCTCTCCCTCGGTATAACCCCCCATCCCCCCCCCAGTATAACTCCCCCCACCATTCTCTCCCCAGGATAACCCCCCCATCCCCCCCCCCCAGTACAACTGCCCCACCATTCTCTCCCTCGTATAAACCCCCCCCCCAGTATAACTCCCCCACCATTCTCTCTCACAGTATGATCCCCCCCCCCCAGTATAACTCCCCGCCCCATTCCCCCCTCCCAGTATAACCCCCCCCATATCTCTCTCAGTATAACCCCCCCCCCCATATCACTCCCAGTATAACTCCCCCACCATATAAACCCCCCCCCCCATATCTCTCCCCATATAACCCCCCCCCCATTCCCCCCCCTCCCATATAACTCCCCCCCCATTCCCATCTCCCAGTATACCCCCCCCGCATTCCCCCCTCCCAGTAAAACCCACCCCATATCTCTCTCCCAGTAAACCCCCGCCCCATTCCCCCCCCCCCCTATAACCCCCCCCCCATATCTCTCCCAGTATAACCCCCCCCCCATATCTCTCTCCAGTATAACTCCCCCTCCACCAGTATAACCCCCCCCCATATCTCTCCCAGTATCATAATAAACCCCCCCCCCCCCATTCCCCCCATCCCCCCCCCCATTCCCCCCTCCCAGTATAACCCACCCCATATCTCTCTCCCAGTATAACCCCCGCCCCATTACCCCCTCCCAGTATAACACCCCCCCATATCTCTCCCAGTATAACTCCGCCCACCATTCTCTCACAGTATAATTCCCCCCCATATCTCTCCCAGTATAGCCCCCCCCCTCCCAGTATGACTCCCCCCACCATTCTCTTCCTCGGTATAACCCCCCCCCCCCCCCAGTATGACTCGCCCACCATTCTCTCCCTCGGTATAACCCCCCCCCCCCCTATGACTCGCCCACCATTCTCTCCCTCGTTATAAACCCCCCCCCCCCCCCCCCAGTATAACTCCCCACCATTCTCTCCCTCGGTATAACCCCCCAGTATAACTCCCCCACCATTCTCTCTCACAGTATAATCCCCCCCCCTCTCTCTACAAGTATAACCCCCCCATATCTCTCCCAGTATGACTCCCCCACCCCATTTCTTCTAATATACCCCCCCTCCACCATCCCTTCCAGTATAACCCTCACCATCTTTACTATATTGCACCCTTCTACCCCCCCCCCCCCCACAATCTATGCATTTTCCACTCACCCCCTTCAAGCATGAACCTCCAGGATCACCATTCCCCCCTCACCCAAAACCACAAGAACCACCACAATTACCCCCCCCCCCAAAAAAAAAACGAGTCCATTGTGTTGTGTGATCAGAATCTTTATTAGAAGCTAAATAATGACAGACAGCGGGGGAGGGGGGAGTACAGGGGGTGGTGTAGAGCGGAGGAGGAGCACACAGGTTATACGGGAGGGGTGCGGGATTATTGTGCGTTTCTAGCTGAGACAACCCCCCCCCCCACGCACGCGCAGACACACACACACACGCGCACACACAGTCACGCGGCACACGCCCACACGCGGCCCTCTCCCGCTCGTCTCTCTTCCTCCTTTTTACAGTAATAAAAATATTCCTCTGGGTTCTCTTGTCGCTCCCCCCCGAAACCAAGGGGGGGTGGGGCAAATTCTGCGACGGCCCCCATCCGCCCGCGGGGGCAATTCACCAACGGGCTCAGCCGCTGGACTGTTCCGCCTCACATCATCCCCATCTGCAGCAGAGAGTTGGCGTACATCATGGGCTTCACGTTGGGGTGCGGCTGCGAGAGAGACGGGAGGAGAGCGTTACTGAACAACCAATCAGAGCGAGCGCCGCCGACACCACCCCATCTCTGGACTTACCGGAACATCCGAGGGACGCAAATCCAAAAAGGCTGCCGGGTTATACTGCCCACTACAGGAGCAATGGAGGAGGGGCCGGCCCACTATGACTCCTCCCACTACCAGCAGGAAGGGGGGGGGGGCGTCACCCAATAGAGACAGGAAATGCATTTCCCACCAATTACACAAATCCCATTTTATATCGTTCATTAACCCTTTCATGACGGGAGGACAAATCAAATGTTAATGCCTGAGCACAATACTGCAACTTTAGTAAATCTGTACAAATCACGGTCCGTATCTTCGCCGATTATACTGCGCATTTATTTTATGTTTTTTCCAGCACTGTCTTTTAGTGGCAACAGATATCGCCAGATTTAATAAAAAAAAAAAAAAAAAGACAAAATAAAATACAAAATTAATTAACTTTAAAAAAAATAAAAAATAATTAGCTGTATATTTTTTTGCTATTACCATAAATTTAAAATAAAATTCTCCCGATCGACGACGATCGCAAAGATACCACATGTGTGTATGGAAGTTGTCGTTTATACCTAGAGTACAATGTTGCGTAATTTATATTTATATATAATCTCATAACCTAAAAAACAGACAATTTATATTGTATTTATATTTAAACCTAATTACTAAATTAATACATTTATAAATATAATACATATTAAAATACATTAATATATTTAAATATTTGTAATTCAATTATATGTTAATACGTGTATAATAAATTATTGATACATTCAACTAAAAACGTAAATATAATTTTTATTATAAATATTTGACCCCCAACCGTGGCAAAGTTTGAACTTAAATAAAAATAAAATAATAATAATAATAATAATAATATTATATACCAAAAACGTATACCTCAATCTCCCCCCCCCCCCCCCTTCAACTTTTTATTCTTAATTTTATTTCATTTCTAAACACTTATTATTTGTTACATTTTTAGCTCCTACAATGTATCTCTTTCATCATTCAGAAGAGGAAGTGAACACAGGGGGCGGGCTCAGAGTGACTGAGCCAATCAGGGGTGAGCAGGTGACCTGGATTGGGAGTCCCGGGTCGCCGATCACTTGTGAGCTGACAGGAGCACTGCTAAAATATTTCTTCATTTTTGTTACATTTATTTTTTCCGGGTCACTCGTTATGATTGCAATTTGTAAATAAGAAAGAAAATCTAAAAAATTCTAAAGTCCTCCCCTCTGTCTCGTCATAGCGCTATGCCAAGACACAGGGGGGCGCTATGCCAAGACACAGGGGGGCGCTATGCCAAGACACAGGGGGGCGCTATGCCAAGACACAGGGGGGCGCTATGCCAAGACACAGGGGGGCGCTATGCCAAGACACAGGGGGGCGCTATGCCAAGACACAGGGGGGGCGCTATGCCAAGACACAGGGGGGGCGCTACATAGGAGACAGAGGGGGGCAGCACACAGGAGAGGGAGGACTCACCACAGCGTCAAACTGGTGGAATTTTGGCTTCAGGTCGGAGCCGCTGAGATGTATATATGCACCTTTATTACCCATCTGGTCACTGGAAGACAAGAGGGGAGGAGTCAGGCGGCATGAGAAAGGGGGGAGGAGTTGGGCACAGAGCAAGATGACACAACAGAAGGGGAGGAGCCAGGCAGCATGAGAAAGGAGGGAGGAGTCGGGCACAGAGCAAGATGACACAACAGAAGGGGAGGAGCCAGGCAGCATGAGAAAGGGGGGAGGAGTCGGGCACAGAGCAAGATGACAACAGAAGGGGAGGAGCCAGGCAGCATGAGAAAGGGGGGAGGAGTCGGGCACAGAGCAAGATGACACAACAGAAGGGGAGGAGTCAGGCAGCATGAAAAAGGGGGGGAGGAGTCGGGCACAGAGCAAGATGACAACAGAAGGGGAGGAGCCAGGCAGCATGAGAAAGGAGGGAGGAGTCGGACACAGAGCAAGATGACAACAGAATGAGTTAAGTGGCATCTTAATATAGCACGGTCTTACCCCGAAGGGTCCCAACGCGCAAGGGGAGAAAAGTCAGGCGGCATGAGAAAGGGGGAGGAGTGGGGTACAGGGGAGGAGTCGGGCAGAGCAGAACATCAGAAGCGGAGGAGTTAGGCAGCATGAGAAAGGGGGAGGAGTCGGGCACAGAGCAGGATGACACAACAGAAGGGGGAGGAGTGAGGTACAGGGGAGGAGTCGGGGCCCAGGGCAGGATAACACAACAGAAGAGGGGAGGAGTGAGGTACAGGGGAGGAGTCAGGTAGAGCGGAACCGAATGGGGAGGAGTCAGGTGGCATGAGAAAGGGGGAGGAGTCGGGTTCAGAGCAGGATGACACAACAGAATGGGGAGGAGTGAGGTACAGGGGAGGAGTCAAGCACAGAGTAGGACGACACAACAGAAGAAGAGGAGTCAGGCAAAGGGCGGGATGACAACAGAACGGGAGGAGTCAGGCAAAGGGCGGGATGACAACAGAACGGGAGGAGTCAGGCAAAGGGCGGGATGACAACAGAACGGGAGGAGTCAGGCAAAGGGCGGGATGACAACAGAACGGGAGGAGTCAGGCAAAGGGCGGGATGACAACAGAACGGGAGGAGTCAGGCAAAGGGCGGGATGACAACAGAAGAGGAGGGGTCACACAAGGGGAGGAGTAAGGGAAAAAGGGCAGGATGACAAGGGGAGGAGTCATGCAGATGTGGGCGGGTACTCACCAATAGTTTGGGGCGGAGAAGACGGTCACACAGAGACCATTATGCGTCACTTCGTACCCCTCCCCCTTCACCTCGTGGCTGCGGATAATGTAATCCAGACCGTTCTCTTCCAGGAAGTGGCGGGTGACGTCCGGACCGAACTGACAACTGACGCCGCGCTTACTGGTAGAGCGTCCGTCCTGGGGGGAGGAGGAGAGAGGTGGGGGAGGGGTTATAGAAGACCTGCGGGGGCAGGGCTAAGGCACACCACCCAATACCAAAATCCTTACCTGAGGCTGTGGATCCGACCACAACAAATCGCACATCGGACCTGGAAAAGAGAGCGGCGTCAGGAGGGTCGTGTGACGGGGAGGGCGGGGTAGGCAGGAGGGTCGTGTGACGGGGAGGGCGGGGTAGGCAGGAGGGTCGTGTGACGAGGAGGGCGGGGTAGGCAGGAGGGTCGTGTGACGAGGAGGGCGGGTAGGCAGGAGGGTCGTGTGACGGGGAGGGCGGGGTAGGCAGGAGGGTCGTGCGACGGGGAGGGCGGGGTAGGCAGGAGGGTCGTGTGACGGGGAGGGCGGGGTAGGCAGGAGGGTCGTGTGACGGGGAGGGCGGGGTAGGCAGGAGGGTCGTGTGACGGGGAGGGCGGGGTAGGCAGGAGGGTCGTGCGACGGGGAGGGCGGGGTAGGCAGGAGGTCGTTGCGACGAGGGCGGGGTAGGCAGGAGGGCGTGCGAACGGGGAGGGCAGGAGGGTCCTGTGACGGGGAGCGGTAGGCAGGAGGGTCGTGTGACGGGGAGGGCGGGGTAGGCAGGAGGGTCGTGTGACGGGAGGGCGGGGTAGGCAGGAGGGTCGTGTGACGGGGAGGGCGGGTAGGCAGGAGGGTCGTGCGACGGGGAGGGCGGGGTAGGCAAGGTCGTGCGACGGAGGGCGGGTAGGCAGGAGGGTCGTGCGACGGGGAGGGGCGGTAGCAGAGGGTCGTGCGACGGGGAGGGCGGGGTAGGCAAGGGATCGTGCGACGGGGAGGAGCGGGGTAGGCAGGAGGGTCGTGCGACGGGGAGGGCGGGGTAGCAGAGGGTCGTGCGACGGGAGGGCGGGGTAGGCAGAGGGTCGTGTGACGGGGTAGCAGGAGGTCGTGTGACGGGTAAGGCAGGAGGGTCGTGTGACGGGTAGGCAGGAGGGTCGTGTGACGGGAGGGAGGGTAGGCAGGAGTCGTGTGACGGGGAGGGCGGGGTAGGCAGGAGGGTCGTGTGACGGGGAGGCGGGGTAGGCAGGAGGGTCGTGTGACGAGGAGGGCGGGGTAGGCAGGAGGGTCGTGTGACGAGGAGGGCGGGGTAGGCAGGAGGGTCGTGTGACAAGGAGGGCGGGGTAGGCAGGAGGGTCGTGTGACGGGGAGGGCGGGGTAGGCAGGAGGGTCGTGTGACGGGGAGGGCGGGGTAGGCAGGAGGGTCGTGTGACGGCAATGCACAACCCCCTATAAGGCAGCACAATGACATCATAGACCGGGGGCGGGGTCACACCTGAGTCTGGCGGTTGGCGGTTTCGTTCGATGTTCCGGATCTGCTCCAGTGTCACCCCATCCTCAGAGAAGAGCCCGCCGTGCATGATCTGGGCGGAGACACAACACACAACTTCAGGAAAACACATCACCCAATCACACGGACCCCAGAAAGGCATAATTTAGGAGGACCCCATGCTGTGGCCCTCTGACTCGGGGCCCCAGTCTGTGTCCCCCGTGGGACTCACCAGAACTCGCTGGTTCACGCACATCGCCAGCGGCAACCACTGGAACACTTCACTGAAGAGCTGGAACATCTGGGCGGAGTATTTGGCTTTCACCTCCCCCTCAAAGCCGTACATCTGGTTCATGGTGTCCGTCTCGTGGTTCCCTGACAGCAAAGAGACAGACAGGTGACACCCCAATACAGGATCTGCAACCTCCCACCATCACTGCACCGGGATCAAGGATCTGCAACCTCCCACCATCACTGCACCGGGATCAAGGATCTGCAACCTCCCACCATCAATACACCGGGATCAAGGATCTGCAACCTCCCACCATCACTGCACCGGGATCAAGGATCTGCAACCTCCCACCATCAATACACCAAGATCAGGGATCTGCAACCTCCCACCATCGCTGCACCGAGAGAACTGATGGTGACCATACATGACTCTTATATAGATCAGTCTGACAGTCTATAGGTCAGTATATGAGGGGGGGGTCACATACGGCTCCTATAGGTCAGTATATGAGGGGGGGGTCACATACGGCTCCTATAGGTCAGTATATGAGGGGGGGGTCACATACGGCTCCTATAGGTCAGTATATGAGGGGGGGGGTCACATACGCTCCTATAGGTCAGTATAATGGGGGGGGGTCATACAGCTCCTATATTCAGTAATAGGGGGGGGGGGGGTCACATACGCTCCTATAGGTCAGTATTTGGGGGGGGGGGGGTCCACATACGCTCCTATAGGTCAGTATATGAGGGGGGGGTCACATACGGCTCCATAGGTCAGTATATGGGGGGGGGGTCACATACGGCTCCTATAGGTCAGTATATGGGGGGGGGGTCATACAGCTCCTATAGGTCAGTATATGGGGGGGGGTCACATACGGCTCCTATAGGGTCAGTATAGGGGGGGTCCACATACGGCTCCTATAGGTCAGTATATGGGGGGGGGTCACATACGGCTCCTATAGGTCAGTATAAAGGTGGGGGGTCACATACGGCTCCTATAGGTCAGTATATGGGGGGGTCACATACGGCTCCTATAGGTCAGTCATAATATGGGGGGGTCACATACTGCTCCTATAGGTCAGTATATGGGGGGTCACATACGGCTCCTATAGGTCAGTATATGGGGGGGTCACATAACGGCTCCTATAGGTCAGTATATGGGGGGGTCACATACGGCTCCTATAGGTCAGTATATGTGGGGGGTCACATACGGCTCCTATAGGTCAGTATATGGGGGGGTCACATACGGCTCCTATAGGTCAGTATATGGGGGGGGGGTCACATACGGCTCCTATAGGTCAGTATATGGGGGGGGTCACATACGGCTCCTATAGGTCAGGCCACTCACAGGTCTCTGGTAATATAGGTGGAGGGGGGGGGGGGGGGAATCTCAGGACTTACCTCGCAGAAGGTGGAAGTGAGTCGGATACAGAAGCTTGAAGCCGCACAGAGTCACTATCACCTCCACTGAGAACGACCCGCGGTCTACAAAATCACCATTAAATATCTACAGGAGCTCAGGAAAAATGAGACCGACAAAAAAAAAAAAAAGAAGAGAGGAGAAGAAGAGGAGAGAGAAGGAGGAGAGAGACGGAGAAGAGAGAGAAGGAGAAGAGAGACGGAGAAGAGAGAGAAGGAGAAGAGAGACGGAGAAGAGAGAGAAGGAGAAGAGAGACGGAGAAGAGAGAGAAGGAGAAGAAGAGGAGAGAGAGAGAGAGAGAAGGAGAAGAGAGACGGAGAAGAGAGAGAAGGAGAAGAAGAGGAGAGAGAGAGAGAGAGAAGGAGAAGAAGAGGAGAGAGAGAGAGGAGAGAGAGAGAGAAGGAGAAGAAGAGGAGAGAGAGAGAGAGAGAGAGAGAGAGAAAGGAAAGAAGAGAGAGAGAGAGAGAGAGAGAGAGAGAGAAGAGAAAAGAGAAGAG
>JAJQKJ010001011.1:0-62930 GCA_029574335.1 Rana kukunoris | reverse complement strand
TGCTTTACACAGTTCTATTATGAATTACTACAGGATAGAAGATTATTGTTTGTTGGACCTCTGCTTATATTACTTAATCCCCTATCTAGAGGAAAGTTCCTACAGCTTCAACAAGCCAGAAAAAAAACTTTAAATCCCAAATACAGACTCCCTTGTGTAGTACATTGGTTGAATGCACATTTGGCTAGGGGGAAATGAATAAATACAAATACCTTATTAGTTGCTCCCACAGGCAAAATCATCATGTGCAATGCAGGACCAGCAGTTCTGCATTGTATGGGAGGATACCAAGGGACCGATCAAAACACACATGGGCAAATGTGCTGGCTGTTGCGGGTGCGAGTACTGAGGTACTTGAACTTTCTCTTGCCCCAGCCAAATTGGGAAATTTAAGGCATGAAATGGATGCATGCAGGGCTGGGGAGGAGGCTGATGGGAGAGGGGGCGTCATACAAGTACATTTAAAAGCAGCTGGAGTTAGGCTTTAACCACTTAACCCCCGGACCATATTGCTGGTCAAAGACCAGAGCACTTTTTGTGATTCGGCACTGCGTCGCTTTAACTGACAATTGCGCGGTCGTGCGATGTGGCTCCCGAACAAAATTGGCGTCCTTTTTTTCCCCACAAATAGAGCTTTCTTTTGGTGGTATTTGATCATCTCTGCGGTTTTTATTTTTTGCGCTATAAACAAAAAAGAGCGACTATTTGGAAAAAAAAAGATATAAAAAAAACAAACATTTTTTTTCCTCAGTTTAGGCCGATACGTATTCTTCTACATATTTTTTGTAAAAAAAAAAAAACGCAATTAGCGTTTATTGATTGGTTTGCGCAAAATTTATAGCGTTTACAAAAAAAGGGGTAGTTTTACGGCATTTTTATTAATATTTTTTTTTTACTAGTAATGGTGGCGATCAGCGTTTTTTTTTCGGTACTGCGATATTATGGCGGACACATCGGACACTTTTGACACATTTTTGGGACCATTGGCATTTTTATAGCGATCAATGCTATAAAAATGCATTACAAATAAACAGGAGAAAAAATTGCGCAAATCTAAGAAAATAAATAAACAATGGTGAGAAGCGTCTCAAAGGTGTTATACAACACCAAGAAATATATGGAAAAAAATGGAGTCGCGCTATAAATGGCATACAGTGTATCTAGACTAAAATGAATAAAATGGTGTCACTAGTGCCAAATAATATATCACATGAAGTAAACTTTTAGTGAACACATATAATAGTGAACAGTGAATATAATATAAAGTCCATATAGTGATTATACAGTCCATCAAGGGATATGTTTTGAATAAACAGAAAAGTTCCCAGTGTAGATGAATCCACGGACAGGTGTGAGTAATGACAAAACAAAGACCTCCACCGCACAGAAAACACTGACCCTTACCAGAGTCTATGATCTCACAGAGATCAATAACAGCAGAAAATGATATCCATAGTCAGCAAGAAGCCAAAGGAACATCCATTTGTTGTAGCCAGTAGATGTGTTCAGCTCAAAAGCGATCATATATCAACCAATGGTCCCATATAGAAATCAAGAGAAATCCACATAGTGTAAAACCATACATTTATTTGGTAAAAAAACAAGATTGTGCGCACTTACATCAATCCAAAGTAAAAACAGCATATAAATTCAGAGTGAATGTACGGCCGTCCAATTCCTGCTACATACATATCTTTAATTTAAATTTTTTTTGAACATTGTTTGCTGAATATATGTGTGTGTCTTTGGTTGCCTCCGGCCTCATTACACACCTATAGCATAATAACACTATTTAGAAATTTACCTTGTAAACACACCGTTTGCTGCAATATACGACAATATGGTGTGTTGTCATGTAATTGGGCTGCCGTTTTCGGTTTGCCCTTAGTTGTTGTATTAGATCTATTGGTATGCTCGCTGTGTTTCCAATAGTAAAGATGGCGGAAGTACGATCACCCGGGATCCATCTTGGGGATAGCTCCGCCTGTTTTGCTTATTTATATGCGGTGACTCGGAGCGCCGCCTCATCCCGTGATCAAGTCCCTTTTGTGACGAAACGTCGGGAGGCGACGCGCTGACGTCACCGCATCACGTGTGAGGACCCGGAAGACGGGTAACACGCTCCAAATGCCGGCCGGCTTACTGAATTTATATGCTGTTTTTACTTTGGATTGATGTAAGTGCGCACAATCTTGTTTTTTACCAAATAAATGTATGGTTTTACACTATGTGGATTTCTCTTGATTTCTATATGGGACCATTGGTTGATATATGATCGCTTTTGAGCTGAACACATCTACTGGCTACAACAAATGGATGTTCCTTTTGCTTCTTGCTGACTATGGATATCATTTTCTGCTGTTATTGATCTCTGTGAGATCATAGACTCTGGTAAGGGTCAGTGTTTTCTGTGCGGTGGAGGTCTTTGTTTTGTCATTACTCACACCTGTCCGTGGATTCATCTACACTGGGAACTTTTCTGTTTATTCAAAACATATCCCTTGATGGACTGTATAATCACTATATGGACTTTATATTATATTCACTGTTCACTATTATTGTGTTCACTAAAAGTTTTCTTCATGTGATATATTATTTGGCACTAATGACACCATTTTATTCATTTTAGTCTAGATACACTGTATGCCATTTATAGCGCGACTCCATTTTTTTCCATATAAAAATGCATTGGATTACTATAAAAATGCCATTGGCAGTGAAGGGGTTAACACTAGGGGGCAGGGAAGGGGTTAAGTGTGTTCCTGCTTGTGGTCTAACTGTATAGGGGGGTGGCCTCACTAGGGGAAATCACTGATCTTCTGTTCATACATTGTATGAACAGGAGATCAGCGTTTCCCCCGCTGACAGGAACGAGAGCTTTGGGTTTACACACAAAGCTCCAGTTCCCCGCTCTGTAACGAACGAGCGCCCGTGCCCGGCGGCGATCGCGCCCCGCCGTGCGCGCGCGGGCGGACGCTAAAGGTAGGACGTAGAGCTACGTGCTCTCGCCCAGCAGTGCCACCGTCCCGCCGTATAACTGCGGTGGGCGGTCGGCAAGCAGTTAAAGAGTAACTCCACTTGTGTTGAAAAAAATATATATTCCCCGCTAGGTGTTTAATGTACATTTCAAGGATATTAACAAACTTTGCTGCAGATTAATACCTTTTGTTGCTCGAAAGAAAAGATTGCTTGGTTATCTCAATGTGCAAAATGAACCTGATTCATTATCACTTAGCTGATGCACTCCCAGGGTTATAATGAGGGTGTGAATCATTTTGGAACTTAACCCTTTGGGAGTATCTTGCCAAAAAAATGTTTTTGCTGCAGAGGATGTCTAAAATCTGATTTGTATCATTGTACAGCCTCCTTTTAAAATCAATGAGCCACCTGGCTCCACCCAGTCTGGATCGAAACAGAAGTGGATGAGAAACAGTGTCTTTTGCAAACTATATTACATAACACTCTGGCTTATGTTGTTTTAAAATGTTAGTGCATACAATTAATACACTCCTCAAAAAAAGGAACACTTTGAAAACATCAGATCTCAATGAAGAAAAAAAAAAAAATTCATGCTGTATATCTATACTGATTTGGACTGAGTAATGTGTTAGGAATGAAAGGATGCCACATCGTTTGATTGAAATGAAAATTATTAACCTACAGAGAGGGCTAATTCAAAGACACCCCAAAAATGAAAGTGAAGGCGGGGAGCGGTCGATCCACGGGGTGCCAGTGTCTACTTGCATCAAGTATCTGGGGGTCTGGATTACTCCGGAGCCACGAGATTTTTTGGTGCTCAACTTATCCCCACTGTTAAATAGAATTAGAGATAGAATCAAAATCTGGTCGCGTCTTAGGATGTCTCTGGTGGGCAGGGTTAATCTCATAAAAATGATTTTTATGCCTCAGATATTATATTTTCTTCATAACACGCCCATGGTTATTCCTTTGAAAATGTTTAGGATTATTAACTCCTTGTTTAGATCTTTTATTTGGCTGAATAAACCCCCCAGGATTA
This sequence comes from Rana kukunoris, assembly GCA_029574335.1. Lineage (NCBI taxonomy): Eukaryota > Metazoa > Chordata > Amphibia > Anura > Ranidae > Rana > Rana kukunoris. Next base: position 58,912 of record JAJQKJ010001011.1, on the reverse strand, counting down.
GACTGGAGCAGTTACAGAAACCCAAGACGGGGGGGGGGCCTTGCTCTCCCTAACCCTTGGTATATACTACCTGGCTGCTCAGGCACAGCATATTGCCCGGGCGATGCCGGAGGGATTGGGACTGGGGGAGGGTGGGGTGCAGTCGGACCCTATTAGGGCCCTTATGTGCCATGTTACCGGCCTTGACAGCGTGTCCGCAGGTATGGAAGCCCTTGTGTATGCAAAATCCAATAGAAGCTTCCCCACTTACGTTTTGATGCAAAAAATTTGGAATAAACTTAGACAACTGCAGGAAGTGGAGGGGTTTACTGAGTATAGTCCGATCTGGGCCAATGGGTACGACGAGGAGTTGCTTTCTTTGGATTGTGGCGCGCGGTGGAGGAGGTATGGGGTCACACACTTGAGACACGTATTTACGGCGGGTAGGCTGATTCCCTTCCCAGAGCTGAGAGAACGATTCCATCTACCGCAGTCAATGCTTTTTTATTATATAGACAGTTACAGCATGCAGTGAGGGCGCAGTCAGGGGGGGAACCTTGGATATTCTCACAGACACCAATTTTTAAATACATGGCTGGTGTATCCCAGTTTCGGGGATTTATTTCTAGAGCTTATTCCATGATTCTTCATTTATACCTGGAGGGATTCCCCCTTGCAGCCTCAGACAGGTGGGAGAGAGACGTAGGAGTGTTTGAGGAAGAGCAGTGGGAGGAGGCGCTCCAGGGAGTACAATATTGTTCCTTGAATGTGGCCCAGCGGCTCTCACAACTCTACATTATTCTTAGAGTGCATTTTACGCCAGATAGGCTGTATAAAATGGGGGTGAGATCGGATTCTAACTGTCCCAGATGTGCGAGAGATCATGGGGACCTGATCCATCTGTTGTGGAGGTGCCCCAAGTTACACCTATACTGGGCAGGGGTTGTGGCTACAGTTAACAGTGTGTTTCAGACTGCCATACCTACGGACCCGAAACCGTGCATATTAGGGATCTTGGACGACATCCCCATGGACGAAAATTCTAAACAGGCCATATCTAGGGCTTTGTTTCAGGCCCGCAAGATTATTTTGAGGCACTGGAAGGCTGCTGGGCCACCAACGGTGGGGGAATGGATTACCCAAATGGGTGATACCATTCGCCTGGAGAAGTACATATTTCAGCATAGGGGTCGGTCAGGGAAGTTCGACAAACTGTGGGCACCCTGGTTAGATACTCCTGGCCTGTCCCCGGTGGATTTGGTGATGGACCGACTGTTGAGGTAAAGGGTGGGTGAGTGATAAGGGCTCTAGGGGAATGGAGAGGGTGACCTTCTTGTTGTAATTATGACTTATTGTGGTGCGGGGTTCTGCAATCATTGTTTTTAGTGGTTGTGAGACTTGGACCTTTATATGTGGTAATAGGATCTTGCAGTAGTGCCATTGTATTCCTCTTACAAGGCAGACTGTGTTGATTGACTGCTTATGTGACATGTACATGGACTGTGAAACTTCTCCACTTTGTTATTTCCCTGCGGTGTATGTCTGTTTTTCCTTCTCTCTTTTTTTTTTCTCTCTCTTCTCTCTTTTTGCCTTTTTCTCTGGACTTTTTGTTTTTCTTTTTTTTACTCCGTTTCTTCATAACAAATCTCCCTATGTAGAGGTACAGGGGATAAAAATTTGGCCGTGATATGGTACAGCATTATATATATGCCATTGTCAATTATTTTGTGTGGGTACTGTACACCTTGTTTTGAAACCTGGTTATACTGTCTGTTACTGTGGGAGACGGTCTGTACCCGAAGTTTATTCTTTGTGCTGCACTTTATTATGTTGTGTAACAATTTGCATTCTGTGTTTTTATCTCCGTTTAAATAAACACTTTTCTGATTTAAAAAAAAAAAATGAAAGTGAAAAAATAATGCAGCAGGCTAGTCCATTTTGCTGAAATGTAATTGCAGCAACTAAAAATGGTACTCAGTAGTTTGTATTGCCCCCACGTGCTTGTTTGCATGCCTGACAAAATCAGGGCATGCTTCTAATGAGACGGATGGTGTCCTGGGGTATTTCTTCCCAGATCTAGACCAGAGCATCACTGAGCTCTTAGACTAAGGTGCACCCTGGCCGCATTGGATGGACGGATACATAATGTCCCAGAGGTGTCCTATTTACATCAATTCACTGGCATCAATTCCTTCATCCTCCAGGAACTGGCTGCATACTCTCGCCACATGAGGACCACCAGTGTCATGCACCAGGAGGAACCCAGGACCCACTGCACCAGCGTAGAGTTTGACAATGGGTCCAAGAATTTCATCATGATACCTAACGGCAGTCAGGGTGCCATCGTTTAGCCTGTAGTGGTCTGTGCATCCCTCCATGGATATGCCTCCCCAGACTATCACTGACCACCACCGAACCGGTGATGCTGAAAGAGGTTACAGGCAGTATAACATTCTCCATGGCTTCTCCAGACCCTTTCACGTTTGTCACATGTGCTCAGGCTGAACCTGCTCTTATCTGTGAAAAGCATAGGGCACCAGTGGCGGACCTGTCAATTCTGGTGTTCAATGGCAAATGCCAATCAAGCTCTACAGTGCCAGGCAGTGAGAACAGGGCCCACTAGAGGACATTGGGCCCTCAGGCCACCCTCATGAAGTCAGTTTCTGATTGTTTGGTCAGAGACATTCACACCAGTGGCCTGCTGTAGGTCATTTTGTAAGGATCTGGCAGTGCTCATCCTGTTCCTTCTTGCACAAAGGAGCAGATGCCAGTACTGCTGATGGGTTAAGGACCTTCTAAGGCCCTGCCCCACTCAACTAGAGTAACTGCCTGTCTCCTGGAATCTCTTACATGCTCTTGAGACTGTGCTGGAAGTCAGGAAAAATTGCGAATTGGGCCCAATTTGGACAATTTAACTTAGGGGTGTACACACTTTTGTTGCCAGCAGTTTAGACATTAATGGTTGTGTGTTGAGTTATTTTGAGGGGACAGCAAATTTACACTCTTAGTCAAGCTGTACACTCTACATTGTAGCAAAGGCTCCTCCTTTTCTGATAATAGGGGACTTCAAACTCTGTGAGTGGCCCTACTTTGGATTGTTATCGTGCAGGAGCATGGTCTGAAACATCATTTTCCATTCAAACTCAGGAACTGGGATTACAAGATATTTGGAGGCTATGAAACCCCAACGCTCTTCTATATCCTTGTTGCTCTAGGTCTATATGGAAGATTGGGAAACCCATAATTTGTTTCTCCATCTCACAATTACCGAAAGACTCAGGGGCCTAGCAGTTCCTCACTGTGAAATTACAACACCTAGCAGGGTAGAGAGTTTAACGATTACATACTCCTAATCAAGCAATTTTACTTTCCTGAGAGGCCCAATATCATCTCCTGGCTCAATTGGAGGCAGGTGGGTTTAGTAACTCATCAAAATACACCACTTGATGTATAAAGTATGGGACATTATGAAACAGATTATGGCTTATCGTATCGTTTCTTCCTACTCTCCTATATTTGTTGAATTGAGAAAGCTTTATGGCTTTGACCACTGGTATTCTAAAGGTGCAGTATTCCCCCACCAACTATTTGTAAAAGACCAATTCAGATTCTTCCAGGACCCGCAAAGGAAGTTTAAAGGGTCACTAAAGGAAGACATTTTTTTTTGCTGAAATGACTGTTTACAGGGTATAGGAGACATAATAGCTAACCGATTCCTTTTAAAAATTATTACAAATAGATAAAAATCAATCATATAATGTGCCTGTAGTTTAGTTTCACTTTTAAACTGGTTTCATGTTTCTGTGATGTAAAGAGACACATAGAACAAAAACAAACAAATACAGGATAGTGTTTTGTTTTTAAAATGAATCTGATTGGTTCTGAGGAGTTTTAGACACACAGTAATGACAGCTTGGACCACAGTGAAAAGCTGCCATGAGATTTTTCATAAGGAGCCAGACAGGAAGTGTGGAGATCAGAGCAGAATTACAGCAACTTCAAAGCAAAAAAACGAACAATGATGAGACATGAAACCAGGACTGCAGTAAGGTAAAGGAAGCCAATTAGCTAAAAAAGAAAAAAAAATCCTTTAGTGATCCTTTAAAGCGGAGCTCCACCCAGTATAACAACATTTTACAATGTTGTTTGAAAAAAAAAAAAAAAAACTGAAAAAAAAAAATAAATAAATAAATACTCACCCGAAATAGCTGTTGCTATGCGGAAGTCCGTAATCTGCCTCTTCCTAATCCGCGGTGTGTTTTCTTCTTCTCCTTCTCCTTGTGAATGGGCGCGCTGCTTCCTGGGAACTGTGTGTGTTCTCAGAGAGCAGCGCGCCCATTCACAAGCCAGCGTGAGACTCGCGGAGGCGCAGTAGGAAACGGGCAGTGAAGCCGTACGGCTTCACTGCCTGTTTCCCATATTGTGAATGGCGGCGCGGGACCCGGAGCGATCGTGGGACCGGCATCGGGGGGCCCATCAGCGCGGGCGCCTAGGACAGGTAAGTGTCTTTATTTAAAGTCAGCAGCTACACTGTTAGTAGCTGCTGACTTTAAAAAAAATTTTTACCGTGGCTGGAGCTCCGCTTTAAGCTTTCCTCTGGCAGATTTTTCCAATAACTTCAGCTACGACATGCTCTATCAGTGCAGGCCAAAACAACCAACATGGGATTGATCTCCACTCACCTAATTGATTCCCTGGCTAATGCTTTGGATAAGGGGGGTCTTATTACTTCTGTTTATAGGGCGCTGTTGGATAAATCCTTGGCTAACCTCCGAATCCTTGGTAGTATAAGCAGGGAAAGAGATATTGGGGAGATAGATGATGAGACGTGGCAGGCAGTATTAGATCAGGTTTTAATTATTTCCATTTTGCCCATGCATAGGTTATCCTAACTATGTGTAATCCATACAATGCTATCTGTGGAATCGTAGGGAGGATTACGATTGCCCACGTTGCCACGGCTCCTCAGCAGACCTTTTACATCTGATTTGGCGATGCCCCAAGCTAGTTCACTACTGGCATTGAATCATCAATACTACCAATAGGGCATTTCAGGTTAATTTGGAAAAATGATCTGCTGATGTGTATGTGTTGGTATTTCTGAATGAAGAAGTTTTACCACCTAATGTTAGAATCCCCCTTTTTAGATTGTGATTGTTGACACATAAATGTCTAACTGGTGTCTAAATGACTGTCTCCTCTTCCCCTTACGCTTGAGGAGTGAGGATTACAGGTCAATTCCACACTCCTTAAAGAGCGCCACATAAATAAAGGGGATACTCCTTGCAAATTTGAGAAGTTGTGGGATCCATGGTTACAGACCCCTAGTTTAGCTCAGCTTGCATTAGCGTCTCTGCGGATGTTAAAAGGTATAACAGTTTACATTATCCATGCTTTTTTACTCGCAATCCTAGCCAAGTATGGTCACTTGACATATCCCTGATGGTATACTGGGCGACAGGTATGCACTGACTCTACATATTTTGGGATGTGGCATTTTTTTCCCGGTGTGCTAGCAGTTATGACTATTATATAATCTTGAGTTAAATGCTGTATTTTGTGTAGACTTACGAAAAGTGTAGTGTACTGCATATTAATGGGATAATCAGCTTAGTGTATTAGATATGTTTTTGATTATGCAGAGACTGCATTTTGATTCATTAACCATACGTCTTAAGCTGTTCTGTATCTTAGCACTGTTCAGGATTGCAAAGCTGCCGTCTATTTTACTATATATCTCTCCCTCTCTTTTTTCGTGTACCGTTTTTTTTTTTTTGTTTGTTTCAGTACATTTTTTGTAAAACCTACAAAACGTTTAACAAAAATATATATATTAGATCAAAACTCTAAAAAGTGATGACTTGTTCAGTTAAAGGAACAAAGGTTAGTGTGGTTTTTCAGTGGAAGTAAGCCAGTCTAAATTTAGCCTGCTCCAAGGCTATGTGAGCAATAGTTAAAACAATGAAGCAGTAGTATGTTCTCTTTCTCTTCACCACTTCTTTATTACTCACTTTTCTGAATGAGTGATTATAAGTCCTGTTTAATTTTTAGTTGTTTTAATATAAATTATATACAATGTGACTGCCTGGTATATATTAAGTTAACCCTACACTGCTGGTTAAACACTCATTTAGGTCTAGGGGGCCCCAAAAAGCAGTTTTACTTACCTAATCCTCCACTCTCCACACTCCTCACAGCTGGTGCTCTCCTCTATGCATCAGAGGTGAACTTTTCTTCTCATCCAGTGCAGGGCTATGTGCTCTGCACTGAACTTGAAGTCAGAGGATCTGAAACTCCCAGAGCATAGGGGAGAAGAGGCTGCAGGGACTGGTTATACAGCTGGATTGGTGCCTGCAGAGGATGAAGTTTGTGTAAGAAATTTGCTTTTTGCGGTGCCATAGACCTAAAACAAGCATGTAAATCTTGCAGTGCAGGGTTGCACACATTTGCGAAAAATACGTGGAAGTTACATTGTTGCATCGGCAGCTTTAATAAGTGTGGCCCCTTTAGCTGGCCATACACGCAAACTGGGCAAAGCAAGACAAATCCATAGATTCCCCTATCCACACTGAGTAGTGTGGTTGGATGAATTTCCTGCTGCAGGCTATTGTATTCTGACATCCAGCACGCGTGGATGTCACAACACCCAAACAGTAAATGGCTGCAAACACTGTTTTGACGGCTTTCTTTTCGCCTGGTTCCTTAAATTTCTTCATTGCAGTTTTTTGAACTGGGTGGTGTCAACAGGGCCACCCATGGCTCAAATTTGAGACAATTCACAGGAATCAGCCAAAAATTCCACTCTTAAATTTTACTCTAAACCAGAAATCTCCAAACTTTCCAAAGGGCCAATTTACTTCCCTTCAGACTTTAGGGTGACAGACCTATAGCCAGTGGGAGTAGAAAATGCCCCATCATCAGTGGGAATAAACAATGCCTCAGGCCTGATGGTCAGTGGGGTAGTGGTGCCCCATTGTTGTTTTCAATGGGAGGAATAATGCCCCACTTTGGGTGTCAGCAAAAAAGAATGGCGTTTCCTCTTATCGGGAGTAATAGTGCTCCAGAGGGCAGATAAAGGCAAACAAAGGACAAAATTTGCAGACAACTGTTCTAAACTATTTGAATTTCCAAACTATGGGACCAAAATAGCAATGCACAGAGAGCAGGCTTATATGGAGGCAGCCCCATCCTCCTTAAAGGGACACTAAAGTCAGGGCGTTTTAAAAAAAAAAATAACAAACATGTTATACTTACCTCCACTGTGCAGTTCGTTTTGCACAGTGTGTCCCGGAAAGCTGTCTTCTGGGGTCCCTCGGCGGCTGTCTGGGCTCCTCCACGCAAAAGCTTTCCCTCTTCATGCGAGGGCGCTCGCATGGAGGAAAGCTTTTGCGAGCGCGCTCCCGTGATACAGCGGCGGCCATAGCCGCCGACTGTATCACTCGGCTCCGCCCCCGGCGCACCGCGTCATCCGCTCTGATTGACAGCAGCGCTAGCCAATGGCTGCGCTGCTATCAATCCGCCCAGCCTAGCCAATCAACGGCCAGGCTGGGAACCGAAGAGGACAACGTGGACGCGCCCGGGAGATTCGAACGGTCAGGTAAGTACAACGGGGGCTCGGGGGGGGGCCGATGCTGTGAGATGTTTTTATACCTTAATGCATAGGATGCATTAAGGTAAAAAAACGTGTACCTTTACAACCCCTTTAACCATTTCCCCCTCTAGAGTAGTGTAGTTTTTCAGATAGCTTAAAGTGAAGTAAATGAAAAAATAAAAATGAAAAAAAGAACAAACATGTTATACTTACCTGCTCTGTGCAGTGGTTTTGCACAGAACAACCCCGATCCTCCTCTTCTTGCCAAGTGCGTACTCGTTTCCGAGCCAGCCCTCTGCATCCATAAGACACAGAGATAGTGGCTCAGACAGGAGGGAAGGCATGGGTCCTGTGTGTCTGCATAGCAGGGACACGGATCCATGTCTTCTAGTAAAAGCACCTCCCACACTAAAAAAAACACAGGCACAGAGTTAACGCTTTTATCTCCCCTGATGTTAACCACTCTTCCCAGCCAGTGTCATAATTACAGTGAAAGTGCATATTTTTTTTAGCACTGACGGCTATATTAGTGTCTCCCAAAAAGTGTAAAAAGTGTCAGTTAGGACTTGTCGGGGCGTGGCTTAGCGATGGCCGAGTGAGGACGTTCTTTCTGTGAGCTCCTGGCTTCCCCCCGGCTTACCCTGGCTTTCCACGGATTTAACACACCACTTTATGCGGCATGCTAAACAGCAAACGACCCCGACCCGGACCATCACCCCGTAGGAACAGACCAATCACTCTGAGGAGCGGCATTAGGAGGTTTCTCTGCGATCCCCGGCGCCCATCAGCCGGCGCCATTACGGAGACTCCACGTTTGTCCCTGCCGGCACTCTACACCGCTCACACGCTGGCTCCCCCTCCCGTACCTGCAATGGATGCTGACCTGTCCCAGGGAATCCCATCGGTCCTCCGGCCGCCTGCTCAGAGCTCCTCGCAACAACCCGGTGGCATACCGGACGACCTCCGCTCCATCCTGCAGGCCCTCCCTACTAAGGCCGACATGGAAGACCTCGTCCGCCGGGTAGAAGAAGCCCACGGCCGCGCCATTCAGGAGGTAAGAGAGGAACTGCAAACCATCGCTGTGCGGGTGGATACGGGGGAAGCGTCCATCTCCTCATTGGAGCAAAGAGTACTGGCGCTGGAGAGCTCTCAGGCAATACAGGCAACCACCACCATAGACCTACAGCTCCATTTGGAGGATTTAGAGGACCGCAGCCGCCGCAATAATTTGCGGCTGCGGGGCCTACCGGAGGCCACAGGCTCAGAGGACTTAGCGGTATCTGTGTTGGCCATCCTCCAGGGGCTACTAGGGGACTCACCCCCTGCCCTGGAACTTGACCGCGTTCACAGGACAATAGGCCCTAGATCCACGGACCCGGACCGCCCCCGCGACGTCCTTTGCAGGCTACACCGCTATACTCACAAGGAGTTAATCCTCCGCAAGGCCTGGGAGCAAGGAGACATCAATTTCGATGGAGCCGCAATTAAGATCCTTCCAGATCTATCCAGAGCCACTTTACAGCGGAGGGCTATACTGAGACCGGTCCTGGACCTCGCCAGAAGAGCAGGCTGCACCTACCGCTGGGGTTACCCCTTAGCGGTCACCTTTCGTAAAATGTCCCTATCATACACCCTGCGCACGCCAGCGGATCTTCCAGGCCTTTTTGCCTTTCTAGCAACAGAACCGGTGGACGTCCCGAACTGGCTCATTATTCTACCCCGCCAGCCAAACCGACCGTTTACGGGGCCTCAGCGTGGAAGTCGCCCCCAACGCCAGCAAAGGTCTACGAGGAGGGCGCGAGGTTCGTCCTCCGTTGAGGGGTCACGTGAGTCATAAAGTACCAGGCGCTGCCTTGACATTTTCTTCTTGCACTGCACAGCGTTTTTGCTCTGAATCCTCCCTCCCCCTTTTTTTTCTTTTTTCTATTGTTTACCGGTTGTACCACCTGCTGACACTTTGCCCCCCCCCCCCGTGTGCGTTTATGCTCCCCTGCCCCCTATTCTGAGCTGCACTCATGGAGGAGACCCCATCTGGCCGTCTAGACTATGGGATGCCCGCTCTACTGGCCCTTGCCTGATATGGCTGCAACACAAGAAACTTGTCCAAAAGCTTGCAGTTGGACCTGCACCCACAAAGTTACTGTTGCGCAGGTCCCGGGAGTCCCCATCCGGCGGAGTTTGTGACTAACGACCCCCCCCCCGGCCGTGACCCGATATGATCTCAAGTCTAACCACTAACTTACTTTGGCCCCTGGCTCCGGGACGTTGGTCGGGCAGGGGGGACAGGGGTGGGGGCTCTGGGAGGTGGGTGCAGGGTGATCATGAGTCGGGTGGCCCTGATGTTTGGACGGCGGGTCTTGTCCTGTATCCCGTTGGTAGGGGAGAGCTGGGATCGGGAGTATAATGGGAGGTTGGGGGGGCGCCCCCCTGGGGGAGGGGGGGGGGGGTTCGGGCTGTTATGTTGTCTCAAGATTTAATTGTTTATTCTCATCTGTGCATTCTAACGGTTTAAATAAGTCAATTGAAGCGCATATTTACTGTTAATATATTATATGCATGCATGTTAAAGAACTCTTATTTGATTTATGTTATTAAGGGTTTTTCCCTTTATGGGAGCCGGGGTGGCCGGGGGCAGCCGGGGGACCTCTCGCGGGCTGTCTCTTTCCATTCCCCCACTTAGGACGACACTCCAATACCAGCTTCTGTTCTGGTGAGTGTCTAGGCACGGTTGTGCCCACTCTTTTAGTGTTTTACACCTACGCACTACCGTAGGTCACTAGACCGCACTAGGTCCCTTCTAGAAGAGGTAGTTGGGCTCTCAGCCACCTCCTTCCTCTCCCCCCTCCTCACTATCTCTCCACCTCCCTCTTCTCTCTACTCTCCCCTTCCTACCACCCTCTCCTCCCCCCCCACCCTCTCACAGACGGGGCGATGGATTCCATACGGGTGATATCTTTAAATGCCAGAGGCCTGAACACGCCTGAAAAAAGGCGCATGCTTCTTAATGATTTGAAAGGCTCCCCACGCTGATGTCGCTTTCATTCAGGAGACCCATTTTAAACATGACAAACTGCCTGTCTTGAAAAATAGACTATTCCCCCTGACTTACCACTCCACCAACCCCACAGCCAAATCCAAGGGTGTTACCATTTTGATTTCTAACAAGGTGCCATGGAAATGTCAAGCAGAACTGATAGACCCAGGAGGACGGTTCGTCTTCCTGAAGGGCCTGGTGGGTACCACATTACTTACTCTTGCGACAATTTATGCCCCGAATGACCAACAGGCCAAATTCATCTCCCACACCTTAGATAAATTATCGGACTTCACGGAAGGCCAGTTGATCCTCGGCGGGGACTTCAACGCCCCCTTGATTCCGTCCTCTGACACCTCATCTGGAAGCTCGGCGATACCCCCGACGCAAAGAAAACGAATAGCCACTGCTCTACACAAGGCGCACCTAATAGATGTTTGGCGTTTGCAGCACCCCACGGAACGGGACTACACGTTCTACTCCGCACCCCACAAACTATACTCCAGAATCGATTTCTTTCTGATTCCACACAACCAGCTCCACGCGGTGGCCGACTCGTCGATTAGCCACATCACCTGGTCAGACCACGCACCCATCTCCCTGACGTACACCTTAGACGGAGGAGCTTCAACTAGGCCTAGGTTTTGGCGGCTCAATGAGAGCCTCCTCCAGACCCCGGAGATCCTGGCGGATGTCTCAAGAGAGCTCCCCCTGTATTTCCGAGAAAATGACACCCAAGACTGCGACCCTGGATCGCTCTGGGAGGCCCACAAGTCTGTAATACGGGGTGTCCTTATCGGACACGGGGCACGCATTAAGAGAGAACGCAATGCTCAACTTACTGCATTGCTTTCTAAACTTCATGCAGCGGAATCCCGACACAAACATAGGCCCACGTCTGACCTGGAGACAGAATTGGGGACCCTACGTAAACAAATTACAGATCTCCTCCACTATAGGGCGAAGGCGGCGGTTCAGATCTGCCGGAAAATAGGCTATGAATCGGGTAACAAATGCGGCAAGGTGCTAGCCAGGGCGGTCAAGGAACAAAAATCGGCGGCCTATATTCCCCACATTGTTAGCCAGGGGGGGGTAGGGTTACACTGCCACGACATATATCACAAGAGTTCAGAGACTTCTACCACTCATAACCTGTCAAACAGAGACCCATCGCAAGCGGACATTGACGATTACGTATCGACCTCACAAATGCCATCCCTCCCCCCGAAGCCCTGGAAGATCTTGAGGCCCCGATCATGCTAGAGGAACTCCAGACGGCCCTGGGATCCATGAAGCCGAATAAGGCCCCGGGACCGGACGGCTTCACCGTCCAATATTAAAAATCCCTTTTCCCGACCCTGGGCCCGCGTATGGTCTCCTTCTTCAATGCAATAGGCCGGGGCTCACGGTTTCCTAGAGATACCCTAAAGGCTTATATCACACTAATCCACAAGGAGGGCAAGGACCCGGGCGCATGCGGGAGCTATAGGCCGATCTCCCTCTTGAATACTGATTTAAAATTATTCTCCAAAATCCTGTCCACGCGCTTGGCGCACCACCTCCAGTCCCTGTCTCATCTAGACCAGGTGGGTTTCATCCCCACAAGGGAAGCCAGGGACAACACCATTAAGGTCCTCAACCTGGTCCATTTGGCAAACACAAACCACATCCCCTGTGTCTTTATTAGTACTGATGCCGAAAAGGCATTCGACAGAGTCAACTGGAAATTTATGTTCTCTGTCCTCCGACATGTTGGTCTGGGGGAGAGGATGTTGTCCTGGATAGAGGGGATATACTCTGACCCAACGGCCCAGGTTAAGGTGAACGGACTCTTGTCGGACCCATTCCCCATTACGAACGGCACAAGGCAGGGCTGCCCGCTATCCCCCCTTCTTTTTGCCCTCTCCCTAGAACCCTTTTTGTGTAGAATAAGATTGAACCCCGACATCCAGGGTCTCACTGCGGGGACCTTGCATTGCAAGGTTTCTGCTTATGCAGATGACCTCCTTTTTTCCCTAACGAATCCAACAATCTCCCTGCCAAATCTAATGAAGGAATTCCACAAGTACGGGGCTATCTCGAACCTTAAAATAAAAACTACTCCAAATCAGAGGCGATGGGGGTGGCTGTCTGCTCACAGCGCATTTCGGCTATACAGGCGAGCTTCCCCTTTCAGTGGACCAACACGGCCCTCAAATATTTAGTAACGTTAATCCCGGCTGACTTGTCCAAAACATTTACTCTTAATTTCCCTCCACTACTGACAACGGCCCGCTCCCTGCTCGATAAATGGCATAAGGGCCTGCACTCTTGGTTTGGCAGATGCAATCTCATAAAGATGTGCATTCTCCCCAAATTCTTGTACCTGTTTCAGGCCTTGCCCATCCAGATCCCTGCTCCCTTCCTTAAACAGGTACAAGGCCTCTTTACACGATTTATCTGGGCTCAGAAAAAACCCAGATTGAACAAAACCCAATTATCTCTACCCAGCATGAACAAAACCCAATTATCTCTACCCAAGCAGAATGGAGGCCTGGCCGTCCCTGACATCAGACGGTATTACCAAGCATCCCACCTATGCAGAATAATAGACTGGAGGCGAAACGTAGCACATAAATTGTGGACTCAAATTGAACAGGCTCAGACCACGATCCCTTTGAAAAGTGCACTTTGGTGCACTAGCAATCTCCCTTCAGGGCTGAAATCTCACCCACTGATAGGCTCCACGCTGAGACTTAGCTCCCGTGTGGCCATGAAGGAGCTTCTGACGTCCGAGTCTTCACCGCTCTTCCCGATCCTTGGTCACCCGGACTTTATACCGGGTCTCCATCCGGCGGAATATTCAGGTCTAAGAGAGAAGGGGTGGGAACAAGCGTCTAAGTTCGTGGCGTCGGGACGTTGGGCCTCATTGACAGAATTGACGGACTCCGCAGGTGAATATAATCTCCCCTTTTGGAATGCGGTGCGACTGCACCACTTCCTTCACTCTATCCCCGACCCGCAGAAATTTTCACGCCTACTCACGTCATTTGAGGAGTGTTGCTCGGAGACCGGACTGGCGTCGCAAACCCTTTCACAAATGTACTCACTTCTAAACTCACCCCCCAAGCAACCTAGCTTGCGTTGCCTAGAGAAATGGGAGTCAGACCTTGACCGAACTTTCTCAGTAGAACAGAAGCAGCGCATCATCACCTTAGCTATAAAGTCCTCATCTTGCACCAGACTTCAGGAAACTAATTTTAAACTATTCTCCAGATGGTACCTTACGCCCACCAGGCTCCACAGGTGCTTCCCCTCTACGTCGGACCGCTGTTGGCGGTGCGGGGTGGAGGCGGGATCACTACTGCACATTTTCTGGTCCTGCCCAAGTCTGACGACCTTCTGGACAGAGGTTCGCCGCATCACACAGACGTTTACGACATATGCGATCCCGGACGACGCGTGAACGCCGCTAAGGCGTGCATCCCCCTCCGCTGGAAGCAACAGTGCCCGCCGACGGTTGGATGCTGGTTGCGGAAGGTGGAGGAAACAAAAAAGATTGAGGATCTGATCCTCACTGCACAACACAAACACGAGACCTTCACTGAGATCTGGGGCATCTGGAATGTTTTCATCTTCTCAGAGGAGGGGGCATCCCTACTCGGGACCTGAGGCCACCTCGGTCGGGAGCTGTGTCGTTTGCTCCCTGACATCGCCCTGTCCGTGTCCCCCCCCCCACCCCCCACCCCACCCCCCTCCCCCTCTTTCTCTTCCACTCTCTCTTTCTCTCAGATTCACTTGACTTCATCTCTACCTCTATCTAAGATAAAATTAAGCACGGGGAGGTCATGGCTCTTGGATGCTATCCATATGGGTAGAGCTCACAACGTGCATGTCATTCTGACTCCTTTCTAAGCATGTCTGTATACGGGGTCATTTTACAAGGTTGGCTGAAATACATGTATAACCCCTCTGTACTTGTTTCCTAAGGACATGTATGTTTCTGTTGTAATTTTGGAATCTCTCCATGTGTGCTTTCTCAATAAACTTCATATTTGAAAAAAAAAAAAAAGTGTCAGTTAGTGTCCAAATGTACAATGAAATATCGCAGTCCCACTATAAGCCGCTGATCGACTGCCATTACTAGTAAAAAAATAAAATTATAAAAATATCCCACAGTTTAAACGCTATGGCCCGGATTCACAGAGCACTTACGCTGACGTATAAGAAGTTACGCCGACTTAAGTGCAAATGTGCGCTGTCGTATCTGTGCGCCAGACCCACAAACAGAGATACACCTAAAACCAGGCTACACTCCGCCGACGTAACTTGCTTACGCCGACGTAGGGTGAGCATACATTTAGGCTGGGTGCATGTGCCACTCCCATTGATTAGCCATTTAAACAAGCAAATGAGGTAAATGCAGCGATTCACGAACGTACGCGCGCCGGGCGAAGGCTACGCACGGTGCGCCTAAGTTATACGTCCGACATAATGTTATTCCCCATAAAGGAGGTGTAACTCAGCAACAGACATGCTCAGGTCTGCACCAGGGAACACAAGCCGGCAAATTTTACGTTGGACGTGTGTCTGGCTGGGTGTAGGTTACGTTAACAGCATACACAGTGATCCAGCGTATCTTAGGCAGTTGTTCCGACGTGGTTGTGAGCATGTGCAGTTCGCTATACGTACTTGTCTGGCGCTCGGCCCATCATTTGCATGGGGTCACGCCTCATTTGCATTGATGATGACCACTTCCACTTACGCTGGCCTGCGCCTTCGAAAATACGCTACGCTAGCGCATCTTTGTGAGCAATGGCTTGCTGAATGCAGTGCTTGCACGCTACTCACTCTCTGTGAATCTGGGCCTATATCTTTTGAGCAAATCAATCAATATACGCTTATTGGAATTTATTTACCAAAATTATGTAGCAGAATACACATTGGCCTAAATGTATGAAGAAATTTGATAAAAAAAAAAAAAAAAAAAAAAAAATGGATATGTTTTATAGCAGAAAGTAAAAAAAATAAAATAAAAAAAAAAAAAACTTTTTTTTCCGAAATACTCAGATCAAATACCATCAAAAGAAATCTGTGGGGAAAAAAGGACTGGTCGTGGCATGACCATGCAAGGTTGTGGCACGACCATGCAATTGTCAGTTAAACCAACGCAGTGCCGCATTGCAAACAATGGCCTAGTGATGGGGGGGTAAATCCTCCAGAGGTCAAGTGGTTAATAAAGATGGTGATGGTTAATCTGTCTGCACTGAGGAGACATAACAGCTGCATCTCAAATCAGTTTGAAACTAGCAAAAAGGAGAAAAAAAAAAAAAGGTACACACACACACACACATGGCACAGGGAAAAAAAAGGATTTTTAATAAACAGCTTACCTGTAAAATCCTTTTCTTGAAGTACATCACGGGACACAGAGCGCATAGCCATTACACTTGGGTTATATGGGTACCTTCAGGTGTGGACACTGGTGTAATCAATTTCACAGGAAGTTTCCTCCCTATATAACCCCCTCCCACTGGGAGTGCTTCAGTTTTGTAGCAAGCAATTCCTCCGAGGTTACACAATGTTCCCCAAAAAGAGGGTGGGAGCTCTGTGTCCCGTGATGTACTTCAAGAAAAGGATTTTACAGGTAAGCTGTTTATTAAAAATCCTTTTTTCTTTATCGTACATCACGGGACACAGAGCGCATAGCCATTACACTTGGGATGTCCTAAAGCAATGCTCTATGAAGGGAGGGAGACCGTAAGGCCAAGAATAGCCAAATAAAAAATTATCAGGAAGTAAAGTAACTCCACCAACAGAAAAAAAGGGGCGTGACCCGGACCAGAGGATTCTATACTGCTGCCCGTAGGACCGCCTGCCCAAATGCTGCGTCCGTACCCTTTGCAACATCCAACTTATAAAATTTAGTAAACGTATGTACGGAAGACCAGGTTGCCGCCTTGCAAACCTGTGCCATAGAGATCTGATGGTGTGCCGCCCAGGAGGCACTCATGGCCCTCGTAGAATGGGCTTTAACTGATAAGGGAGGTGGAACGCGCTTCAGACCATAGGCCTGAAAAATCAGCTGCTTAATTCCACCTAGCCAAGGAAGACTTGGCAGCCGGCTGACCCTTCTTGGGGCCATCCGAAGAACAAAAAGCACATCTGTTTTCCGAATCTTCTCTGTTTAGTCTGATCCTTTAAAGCCTGACAAACGCCAATGGCTGCCACCGCTGGCTGAACCACGGCACCTACTGTGGTAAAAGAAGCCTTCAGTAGAGTCTCCAATTTTTTGTCGACTGGATCTTTAAACATCTGGACATTTTCCACCGGACAGGTCAGGGATTTATTTACGCAGGAAATGGCTGCGTCCACGGTAGGGAGTGCCCATTTCTTTGCAAATTCTTCTTCCATAGGATAGAGAATGGTGAACCTTTTAGGAGGGATAAAAATCCTATCAGGTCGAGCCCAATCCTGAAAAATCACGCTCTCAGAAGGGGTGAACGGGAAAGACGCACCACTCAATGGTGCCTTCAAGGAACCTAAAGAGGATACCGCGGGGGCTAATTGTTCTGACACTGGAAGTTTAAAAGCAGTGCGAACCCTATCCGTCAGAGACTGGATCCACAGACTCTCTGCTTGAGAAAGCCGAAAAAAATGTCATCTATAGTGGAATCTTCAATGTCTGACCCGTCAGGACTCAGGTCCGCTTGATCCCCCTGTGGGTCCAATTCCTCCGAAGAGAGGACCTCTGCATCCGAACACACCGTTCTAGGTGACGGGGGATCTAGCCCGTTTGCCACCGGCAAAGAGCGGGCAATTAAAGCAGTTAACCTTTCTCTAGCCCACCCGGGGTGGATTCTAGCATTTCTTCTGTAACATAAACGGGAATGGGTTGATTGGGGGCCGCCTCTGCCCCTAGCACCCTCAAAGGCTCCTGCATGATGCTGTTCGGTGGTCTATCTGGTGAGGGTGGGACCACTGGAGCCTGGCCCAAATCCTCTGACCCCGTTGGAGACCTTTACTTTTTTGGCACCTTTTGCAGCCTTAGCTGGTCCTGATCCCTTGGGAGCCATTGCACAACCTTGAGACACCCCTACAGCCAACACCCAACTGTTGTAGCTAGAAGTGGAAACATTAATAAGGACAGGCTATTTTTTTTTTTTAAATTTTCATACGCCTGAGAAGGCGGCAATACCGAGGAGAGTCCTGTGAGTATTGCCACACCAATGCCCGTTAGCTGGAGTCCAAGGTTGCACCGACTCAGATACTGCCAGATCTAAGGCTGAGTCCCTTTAAGAAAAAAAAAATCTTTTTTTTTTGGTCAGTGTGGACTAAGTCCAGACCTGAAGATCCACAAACCACCACTGGGTGTCACTGTTAGCCAGAAATGGCTCAGCTGCGCGCTCTGTGTCCTCACTCTCCACTGCTCTCAGGAGGGAATGACCAGCCAGGAAATGCTTTTTTTGCTTTATCTGAGACCTGACGCTGCTGGCCCGCCCCCCCACGCTGAAACCAACATGGAGGAAGCAGAGAGCAGAGGAGAAGCCTGGACCAGCGCTAGTAACACAGACACCCGGTAAGCCACTAATCTTTGTAGTGCACACATAGAGGAAGCTGTCCCCCTAGGCTTCTTAGGAAACAGGAGTTTTGTCAGCACTTCCTCTCTATACACGTGGGGCTGCAGTATCATGCTAACAGGCAAATCTGGGGGGGAGTAGCAAAATACATATCTTTAAAAGCATATATATATCTACATGTTATCTGGGTAAACATTAGTACATCCCATCCTGCCTTAAAAGACATAGTGGAGATAGTGGCTGATGCACAAGCATACCATTAGCCAACCCAGAACCCCCAGGGGGATACCTACTTTCGAACCAAGTCCCGCAGGTTCCCTCTTACCTGCTCCACGCCGCAGGGTATTGCAAAATGCAAGAGGCCCAGCCTTCCCCATCTCCGTGGATATTGTCTTGGACCTTCAGGGACCGGGGTCCTGTGTTAAGGAACCCACACCCCTGGACCTATATAGCATCCTGGCATCAGTAGCGTTTAGTTCTTGGAAGAGACTAAGGCACTGGAGCCCAGAATCCAGCCCTCCAAGGAGAGGCATTATAGGCAAAACCCCACTCCAGCAGGGCCCGGGTACCGTACACCTTGGCTTTGAAGCACTTCGGACGGATCCGGCTAGCTATCCTGGGTCCCGAGACCTCCGAGGGACAGCTAGACGTGACCAACACCTAAGACACTGGCGAAAAAACTGAAGCACTCCCAGTGGGAGGGGGTTATATAGGGAGGAAACTTCCTGTGAAATTGATTACACCAGTGTCCACACCTGAAGGTACCCATATAACCCAAGTGTAATGGCTATGCGCTCTGTGTCCCGTGATGTACGATAAAGAAAGTAAGTGTTAATTGTCTGTTCCTTTTCTAATGCTTCCCCTACCCCAGCAGAAAGCTGCAGCTAAAAGTAGGGCCCCTGCCTTGTCACAACTGCAATAATGTGTTGCAGTTGTGGCAAGACCAGGAGTGAGTTGGTCAGATGCTTTCCCGTCCCCAGTAGAAAAGATTGAGTTTGCCTCCCTTCCCCGTTGGGGAGATCTGTCATACGCGCCCCTTCCACTTTTCCCAGTTGGAGGGAGGGGAGATTGCAACCCCACCATTTCACATCCCTCAGTTGGGGGAAAAAAATTCCAGCTGCACCACCCCCCCCCCCCCATCCTTCACAGTTGGGGAGATTTTAGTGGCCGCCCCCCCCCCCCCCCCCATCTTTCACAGATAAAATTTAAGCCACACCTATTCCTTAGTTGGGGAAATTTCAGCAGTGCCCCCCTCCCCCAGTTTGGGAGATACACACCCCCTCTCCCACTCTCCCATATCCCTCACAGTTGCAGAGATTTCATCTGCTGCCCCACGTCCTTCACAGAACTCCTGGCACAGATCACTGCGGGTGGGAGTGGGTACCTGTCAAAATTAGGAGGGTGCAAACAAGCAGAACTTCCCTTTTGGGTGGAGCGCAGCTTTAAACCAAAGGTAGCCATGTTTTTTTAGATCTCTTTACAATGGGTATAGCACAAGACTGCCTAGTGCTCATACAAAAAGATAACACTAGCTTTTTTAATTTGAAACGATTTTATGCATTCCACATGACAACCATTACTCACCAGCTTATCAATGTCGGTCTCATCACTATCAGCAGAGCTCTCGCTCACCTCTGCTTTTCCATTAGATGGTTTACTGAGGAATTTTTGCTCAACAGCTGCAGGGTCTGGATTTTTTTTGCCACGTACAACCTGAGGAAAATTTTTATAGAAAAAATGGCTAATAAAAAGTAGTACACATCCATTAGCTTAACATTTCCCATTTTTGGACAGTTCATTAAACAAGACAGACAGGAAAAGGCATGTTCACTTCAATCATGCACTCATGAGAAAAGAAAATGTACTCTTCTACTTAAGTACATGTTTAAAAACAGCCACCTGAGGAGGATTAGCCAGCTTCTAGCACCCCCAGACACAAGCACAATTTTTACCAATATATAAACATTTTCAAACCAATGAGGTGCACTGGCAAGGTGTCCTAGGCTGATGTTTTGACTTCCTTTAACTCACCGAACTGTGGAGTGGGCTTCATAGGTGTGAAGCTGTAGCCTCAAGATTTTTAGCTTAAGGAGGACAAGTTCTCTTGATTTTTTTTTATTTTTATATAAAATAGAAATAAATGCACTTTTGCCATTTTTTTTGTTGCAGGAGCCTGTAAAACATTGCACCAGTGATCAGCAAATCGTTGATGCCATGCAGGTCTCCTGCAGACCTGTCAGCATATCTGCCTGCTCGTACCTTGTATGAAGAAGCCAATATATTCTGACAGGAAGAATCAAACTGCCACAGCGCCATGGCAGGCAACTGAAAACTACAAGCCGACAGCCGCAAAGAACGTTGGGACTTGTAGTTTATTCATACACAGAGCTCTGTGTATGAATGATGTGGCCATGTGGGCAGAAAATGTATGGTGGGGGGGGTCTTTTACTTTCAAAGCTGTTGGTCTGGCCACCTGAGGTGTAAAATGGGAAGCAGTGTCAGACAAGTGCCTCACATGGATGACAATTTTCTGAAAGTTCTTCTTTAGAAAGATTAAAGCATGTCTCACCCCTACCAGTCTCTATTAACATCTCCCAGTACATGGGGTACGCGGAGAGATTGCGCCAACAGTTAAAACGTGCATCTTCTAAAGCCTACAATACACATTTACCCAATATGTGTTTTTAAGCACTCCAATACCAGGCACTTAAACCTCCTTCCTGTCCAAGCCAATTATCAGCGCTGTCGCTGTTTAAAATGACAATTGCGGTCATGCTACACTGTACCCAAACAGAATTTTTTTATCATTTTGCTCCCACAAACGGAGCTTTCTTTTGGAGGTATCTGATCACCTCTGTGGTTTTTAGGTTTTGCTAAATAAGTTTTCTTCACGATAAGGCGGCACTGAAAGGCCGCACTGATGGGCATCCCTGGCAGGCATTGCTGATGTGCACTGACTGGCAGCTGCCTGGTGGTCTAGGGTGGCATCCCTAGTGGTCCTGACGGCATCTTGGGCAGGCAGCCCAGCACAGCCCCAACCCCGACAGCAGAGCACCCAATCCGCTCTCCTCTACTTGCGTCAGACGCGAGTGAGGAAAAAAACAATCAACGGCTCTTGTTTACATCGTGATTAGACAGAGCTGGTCACGTGGGAAAGAGCCTCCGTTAGAGGCTCAGGCTCTTTACCGAGATTGGTGTAGCGGTGTGTAATATGACGCCCAATCAGGGTAACAACCACCGCCCGTCTTCTTCCCTAAAAAATAAATGTACATTTATTTTGCAAAAAGATGGGCAGTGATTTTTCTTTTTTGACAAGTGCTTGCAGAGCATTGCACCCACAATCAGTGGATCGCATGTTCAACGTCAGGCTCCTGCACACTCTAGAGCTCTTTACCCATTCCTCTGTACAGACAGCTTTTCAGCAATAGGCAGTATGAATGACCTACAAGCATGACCTCAATAGGGTCGAAACAACTAATCGATTATGAAATTAATCGATTACCATTTTCATAAATTGATCGGCCAGTAACATAATGGGGGTAAAAAAAAAAAAAGTCTAAATTAGCCCTTTATAGTGCAAAAAAAGCAAATCTCTACTGTAAATATTACTTTCACTGTCCAACAGTAAAAAAATGAATCCCTTACAGTAGCTATTTGCCCTTTTTGTACTATTATATTTGCCCTTTTTGTACTATTTTTTTTAACTCCGTTGTTACTAAATATCTCAGGCCTGGGTCACACCTCTGTTTTTTGCAGAAACACACTACAGGTTTATTTACATGGTTTCACATGCTGCGTATTCGGAAAGGGCAAGGACTTTTTTTTTTTTAATACAAAACTGGGCCATTTTTGATTTTAGGTTCAATATACTTTAATGGAAAAGCTGCAGAAAAGCATTTTTGTGTGCCAATTTTGTGTTTTTTAATCTGCCCAACAAATTAGCAAAAAAAAAATGCAAATCGCAGCAAAATTACCTTTTCATTAACCGATTATTCAATTAATCAAAACAATACAATTGGCAAACTAATCAATTATGAAAATAATCGTTAGTTGCAGCTCTAATCTACAAGTCTGCCACAGTGGCGGACGGGACTTGTATGGTCCATTCAAACGCCATCTACCCCACAACCTACAGTTAAGGAGAATTTTTGTTTAAATAAAATAAATACAGACAGACAATTTCCCACCACGTAAACAACTTACTTGCTTTGAAGTCTCTTCTTCGGTCTCTGAGCTAGAAGAACTCTCATTGCTCTTTTCTGCTCCTGGTTCGGACTTTAAACTGGCGGCTTTATGCACAAAAGGATAAGATGAAATTACTATTTTACATGAATACCTGTTTTGGTCAAGTGAGTATTTTTAAGAAACAGACAGTAAACTCACAGCCAACTCTTATTTACCCTGTATAGGGGCTGCGTTTGCCATCTTTTCCTTACCAACAGAGGAGTCATTCCCATCTGGGAAAACATCTGCTTGCGTGACAGAAGATCCTGGATTGTCGTTCAATGAAGCACTTGCCTTTTTGGAGATTACCTTAACATCTGCTGCAGCTTCAGTAGCCAAATTCATTTTCTTAACTTGTTTGGCCTAATAATAAAAAATAAAAAGCCATAAATCATTTTGTCCTTTTACTTTACCAGTTTTAAGAAAACCCTTGAACGTGCCAGGGGTATAACACTACTTGTAAAACCTCAGCTCAACATCTATTCCAGAGGTCGTGCACTTTTGTGAAAAAAAAAATCAAAATCTGTATCAAGACAAAAGCTTTGTTACAGCCACACCAGAGACACTAATGCTTGAAGTTTGAAAGCCTTCATGTGTGTCACATTATGTGGTGCAGATCCTTGGCTTTTGGATGGTGCAGCAGAAGATAGTTATCCACTTGAGATGGATTATAGCATTCAGGATTATGAAGTTATATTGAATCGACAAAAGCCATAGGAAGCACTCCACGATATGACAAAGTCTTTCCAGACGATCAGAACATGGAAGCTGCATATTAACCTTTGGGTCTCTCCAATGGTGAAACAGGGTGTGCTAACATTTTCAGTTATGAAGATTTTATCGAGTTACTTACCCTTCACCGAATGGTCTTGCAGGAATTCAGAACAGCACACGTGCATGGAACCACTCCCAGATCTGAAAGTCAAAATTCTAAGTCTCTTTCCTGTCTGCTAGATGAGACTGTGATTTCCTGCAGCATTACAGAGATGCGTCTACATTGCCCAGTGCACTGAGCCCTGAGCAATAGGGATGAAGCCAGACACATTCTTTTCCATGTGTCTGCATTTTCATAATGCAAGCTGAATGATGAGAAAAGTCAGCGAATGGCCCGACTGGCTGTATGAAGCTAAACTGGATCAGTCTGGATGGCACAAGCCACTAAAAATGTAAAGGCAATATAATGTATATATTTTTTTTTTTTTTTTTTTTTTTTACACACACAAAGTTACCCTTCAGAAATCTACCCTGGCAGAATTTATGATTTCCTGCCAAATTTTCAGAGAACATGAATAACACAAAAACATTTTTCACTCATGGTTAGTGTTTGGCTGATGCCAATTTTTATCAATTAACTGCATTTACTTATTTTAAATCAGATTGGTAACAGAAACTATCCAAATGACCCCAATTAAAAGTTTACATACCCTGGTGATTTTGGCCTGATAACGTGCCCACAAATTTGACACAGAGGGTTTGAATGGCTATTTAAAAAAAAAGTAACCATACAGAAGAAAGCCATTACTATGCAAAGGCCACAAAGTATCCTGCTTACAATATGCCAAACAGCACAGAGACAAGCCCCAAACCTTCTGGCACAAAGACATTTTGGAGTGATTAGACCAAAATTTAGCTTTTTGGCCACAACCATAAACACTACATTTGGAGAGAAGTCAAAGAGGCCCATGATGAAAGGTACATCATTCCTACTGTAGCGCCCCCTTACTTCTAGAAAGGGCACTACGCTAAAGTTAGTAGGGCGAGAGACTTGCTTGCTCTCACCCAGGTTAATTTGTTCTAATTCAGCAGCGGTCGTCCCTGAATTGTCCTGTGAATCATTCTGCGTTTCGGAGATGTGGTCTCATCTCTGGGTGGCAGGTGGCGCCAGAGGGATTCAGGCAGAGCCGTTTTTCCCCAGCGGCCAATTGGAGGAGGGTTTCCCTCGCAGGGCATGCTGGGGGAGGATATATCTGTGGCAGACACCATTTTTTCGGGGTCTTCGCGGGTTCCTGGTTCGGCACCCACCTTCAGGGTGTGCGCACATTACGGGCCCCACCACTATGGCCTACCTGGCCGGGCCCGTGCCACGCGGAGTTCCCGACTCTGGGCCCTCATGGCTCAGAGACACTGAAGTGACTTAGGGACCTCTGTGACTTACTCGGGTTCCGCATCTCAAGAGAACAGGATTGAGAGGATATGCTCTATTGCTCTTAAGTATCGGACCTGTGGCAGAGGCCTCTACTAATCTTCTAGAACCAAGTCGGTGGCAGCGACTTGTTCTTTCTCAGCATTCTCAGTGATACTCAGGCTGCCAGGCCTGTCCAGGTGCACTGCACCCACTCTGGCTGGAGTGGCCACGTAATTTACTGAATTACAGAAGGCAGGACTGCTTTCTTTATCCAAGCCTGACTCTGCAAAGTTACTCTACTTTCATCAACCTTTTCCTATCTACCTCAAGTTGATGTGTTGGACCAGGAAAATAAAGCATTCAGAAAACCTCAGCTACGGGTTGGACATTCGTTATTGCTCTGCTCACTACATCCACCCCTAGACACCACACAGAGGTAACTTAATCCGCCGATCCCCACCTAATCAGCAGCTCCTGAATGGGGTAGCGCTACACTACTATGAAACATGGAGGTGGATCGCTGATGATTTGGAGGATGTTTGAGCTACAAAGGCACAGGAAATTTGGTCAGAATAAATGGCAAGATAAACATAGTATGTTATCAGAAGATACTGGAGGAACATTTGCATTCATCAGCCAGGAAGCTGCGCATGGAACGTACTTGGACATGCCAACATGACAATGATCTAAAACACAAGAAGTAAATTTTGCGCAAAAATCAAAGAAAAAATATATATATATATCCCTAACAGCGTGATATAAGCCAGGGTCCAATAAAAGGTCCAAGTAAAAATTATAAAAAAAATTTAAAAGAAATTGTTTTAAAAATAGAAACAGTTCAGGCTGTTTAGAAATAGTTATTAAATTGGTGGAGATATACACTCAAGGCTGCCATCAGTGGGGAACAGAAACCAAGTTCCAGATCTAGAAAGGCAAACAAGGAGAGAGGCGCCTCTGGGTGTAGTATATTAAACAATTTTAATCACAAAGCCAAAGAATAATAAGAAAACCACTCACATTTTGGTGGTGATATACAGGCATATCAAAGTTTCTCCAGAAGGGAGGGGTGGCTGTCATCTGGTGCGCTCGTTCATCCACTTGTTGTCCACTGGTTTAGCGCTGTGTGGTGAGGAGTCAGTCCTGTTTCCCTGGATGTTTTGCAAGTGGGTGCAGTGGATGAAACAATCCTCAAAGGGCACAGCGCCGTGCAGCAGGAACAACGGGCGATGGATGATGACGTCACCAGGCAAGCGACGCGTTTCCGAATGCTAGGGCAGAGATTCTCTGCCCTAGCATTCGGAAACGCGTCGCTTGCCTGGTGACGTCATCATCCATCGCCCGTTGTTCCTGCTGCACGGCGCTGTGCCCTTTGAGGATTGTTTCATCCACTGCACCCACTTGCAAAACATCCAGGGAAACAGGACTGACTCCTCACCACACAGCGCTAAACCAGTGGACAACAAGTGGATGAACGAGCGCACCAGATGACAGCCACCCCTCCCTTCTGGAGAAACTTTGATATGCCTGTATATCACCACCAAAATGTGAGTGGTTTTCTTATTATTCTTTGGCTTTGTGATTAAAATTGTTTAATATACTACACCCAGAGGCGCCTCTCTCCTTGTTTGCCTATCTAAAACACAAGGCCTAGTCGACTTGTCATTGGCTACAGCAGAATAAAGTGAAGGTTATGGAGTGGACATCTCAGTCTCCTGACCTCAATATCATTGAGCCACTCAATGATCTCAAACATGCAGTTCATGCACGACAGCCCAAGAATTTCCAGGAACTGGAGGCTTTTTGCCAAGAGGAATGGGCAGCTTTACCATCTGAGAAGATAAAGAGTCTCATCCACAAATACCACAAAAGGGTTGGGACTAGGGACCGATACCGAGTATTTGCGGGAGTACTTGTACTCCCGCAAATACCCCCGATACCTAAATAGAATACTCCCGCCGCCGTATATGCAAAGCCGGCGCCGTATATGCAAAGCCGACCCCGCATATACAAAGCCGCCGCGAACATTACAGGCACCTTTAGTTTGAATAGCTGTTTTTCCCGCCGCGCATGTATAGACACTCCCCCTTGCTCGGGATTAGACGGATCTGTCCGATCCTGAGCAAGAGGGAGTGTCCTTTACACAGGGCGCGCGGCAGGGAAAACGGGGGTATATGGGGGACATGGCTGCAATATGTGAGGGGGACATGGCATCGGCGAGTACATGAAAAAGTATCGGTACTTGTACTCGGTCGTAAAAAAGTGGTATCGGGACAACCCTACCATTGACGTTAAAGGGGGCATTACACAGTATTAAGAACTGGGGTATGTAAACCAGTGATCAGGGTCACTTGGGTAGTTTATGTTGCCATTATGATTTAAAAAGGGGTAAAAAACACAGTTGATTAATAATAAACTGATTCAGCCAAAAACTAAACCATGAGTGAAAGAAATGTTTGTGTTAATATTCTCAGAAAAAATGGCCAAGAAATTGTAAATCCTGCCAGGGTAAACTTGTAAAGCACAACTGAAGCAATTGGTCAGGAAACTGTCAGGAGAGCTAGCCAGACCATGCAGAGTGGGGATCTGCTGCTGTGTGACACAGCTTGGCTATGAAAACGCTGCTGTCAAACAAAGTCCTGCCTCCTGGATCAGCCAATATGAAAGACAGCAGACAGGTCCAATTCCGATCCAGAAGACAGGACTTTGAAAGTGGCCAGCGTTTCATATCAAAGCTGTGTGAGCCGGCCTGCAATCCTCCCTGCGATCCCCGCTACATTGATGGCCACTGTTGAGGCGGCACCAATAAACTGCACGGATATGCTTTAGGTTAATATTTAATTTTGTGCATAAAACATTTAACAGTGCCATTTGATGAGATAATTAACAAGTGCGTGTTAAGGGCTGGAGTAAGGGCAGGGCAGGAGTTAAGTGGGGCAACTGGTGGCGAGTAACTTTTAAGGCCGGGCTAGTAGCTAAGGACTTGGGTGGATGATATATATGTGTATGTACACACACACACACACACACACACTAAATAGTCCCTCAAAAAAAAAAAAAAAATTCAACAAAAATCCCTACACAGTGTTAAGGGTTTTAAAATACAGTCACAGCACAAAGTATTCACAAGCTCCCTCAATACTACAGCATCAGTTCAGACCAGGGGTTCCTAAATGTTGACCCAAATAAGATAAATGCTTATTGTACCGAGACCCAAAAAGAATTACTATCAAAAAGTCACAAAACAAATAATGTGTGTGTATAGCATATTGCGGGCACTCTTCATAAAGCTTACATTCACATATTAAGCTTACACTCCGGTTCATAAACCAGGCACTCTCATAGCTCAAAAGCATCAAAGTGGGATGGAAAAAATAAATAAATAATTACTAAAAATGCCATAAAAAAATATCCCCTATTTTGTAAACGCTTTCAATTTTGAAAACTGCAGAGGTGATCAAATACCACCAAAAGAAAGCTCCATTTGTGAAAAATAAAAAATAAATAAAAATAAAAAAAAGTCAATATTGTTTGGGAACCACGTCGCACAATTGTCAGTTAAAAAGTGACGCAGTGCCGGGGCGTGGCCGAGAGCGGCATGTGAGAGGACGTGCTTCACAGAGCTCCTGCACTGATCCTCCGGCTATTCTTCTTCCCAGCCAGCAAACTTGTCCGGAATCAGCTGTATCCTATTCGGGTTCTCCCCAGGACTACTCCGGTGGCATCGGCGGCACTTTCGGTGGCTATGCTGACCCGCAAACAGACGGAGTCCGGAGCGCCGGAATTCCAACATGGCGCCGCGGCTCCTCAGACACAGCGCACACGTGGACTGGAGAAGGCGAAAGACGTGAGTAAACCCCCCCCGCTGTACTCAGTGGAGCGGGCGCACAGGGTACCGCCTAGGCCCCTACCACCAGGGAGCCCACCGCGCACCATGATAGCCAGACTTCTCAACTTTAAAGATAAGGAAATTGTGCTCCGGCAGGCAAGGGAGCGTCGCAATATTCAGTTCAATGGGGCCCGTATCTCTTTTTATCCTGACTACTCAGCTGAAATTCAGAAACACAGAGCCAGATTCACGGACGTCAAAAAGAGGCTGCTACGGCTCCGTGCAACGTACGCCATGCTTTTTCCGGCTAAGCTCCGGATATCGGCTAGGGGCCAGTCTCACTTCTTTGAGTCCGCTGCGGACACGTCCTCGTGGATAGATGCGAATAAGCATATTATTCGACAAGCAGGTAGAAGAGCAGCGGAGGGGGACTGATCGGATGTACCCGAGACTCCAGTCTGATGCTGGACTGCTACACCCTATTTGGCTGGGAAGCCACAACCTACGATTACTCTATAAGTGTTGAGAGCAAGTGAGTTTATTTACAAAAAAGCAGTTGAGCGACTCTCTGTTGGTCGTGCCCTTTTGGAAGTTTTGCCCGACCGGGCCCTGGGGTTATGGGTCCGGTTATAGTTGACCCGTTGACCTTTTTTAGTTTTTCGTTGGTGTGTTACATGTGTATATTTGTACTCTTCACCTGTTGTCCTGCAGCACTGGGGACTCTACTACTCCTTATATGTGCCCGGGGCGGTTTTGGTTACCCGTTTCACTTTTTTATTTTTGCTTCTTTTTTTTTTCTGTTGATGGATAACCGCAGTCATGACATCACTCTGAACCGGCAGGCTCTCTGGGAAGACTTTGTTGCGAGAGGATCTCATATGCGCTCTATCAGGACTTTGTTGCGAGAGGATCTCATATGCGCTCTATCAGGACCTATGCCACGCATGCTTCAGGTATTGTGTTTTTGTCTCACTTGGCGCACTGGCCTGATGCACACCCTAAGGCGCCTAGGGTACACATGATACTTTATTCGATGGTAACCACAAGTGTTTGTATTTATGACTACTGTCCCTTTGCTTTCATGGAACGTTAGGGGAGTTCATGACCCTTTGAAGCGAACTATGATTACCACTATACTGAAGAAGTATTCTCCAGCGGTGTATGCTCTGCAGGAGACTCACCTTGTGCCGGACACTGTCTCTTGCCTGGGTTTTTCCTGGGTGGGTTGGGCTTACCACTCCACTCATACCTCCTACTCCAGGCGGGTGAGTGTATTGAACCATTGTGCCCTAGATTTTCAACTAATGGATAAACTGATAGATGACGAGGGGCGATTTGTGATTTTGCTTTGTAAAATATATCACCTGAAATGTATACTTGCTGCTATCTATGTGCCCCCCCCCCTTTAATGCGGAGGTGTTGCGTATATTACTGTCATTTCAATTGTGTCATTCCGATGTTCCTTTTATTGTGGTGGGGGATTTCAATTGTTACATAGATCCGATCTTAGACAAGCACCCGCTTCCAGTGGCTTTCCGCAGCAGAGCTCGAATGGCATTGCGGAAATTCACGGAGGAGGTGGGTTGGTCTGATCCGTGGCGTTGCCGTAACCCACTGCAAAAGGTGTTCTCCTGTTTTTCTAAAACTTACAATTTTTTGTCCAGGATTGACCTCTGTTTATGTACACCTCAAACGACACATATATTGGAGGATCTCAAATACTTGGTAAGGGGGGTGTCTGACCATTCCCCCCTATTGGTCTCCCTGAATGCTAGACCCGTCACTGATCTACCTAGGATGCCGTGGAGGTTGAATGCGTTTTGGCTTAACCTGTTCCCCTCCCATGTACGTGTGGCAGAGGAGATAGCTGGGTTTTGGCGGAGTCATGAGGACCATTCAGACTTGGGGCTGGCCTGGGAGGCGTTTCTCAGGGGAATCTTGATTGCGGAGGACACTGGTATTAAAGCTAAAACAAATGATATCAGGGAGCAGACTGAACAGCTGGTGAGTAGGCTAGAGGCAGAATTCATTGCAGATCCTTCCAATGCTACGAGGGAGGCGTGGATGGCGGCACAGGAGGCAGTCGATCGGGTCACGAGGGAGGCGGCAGATAGGAAGAGATTTTTTTTAGCAGACAGGCCTTTTATGAGGAGGGCGAGCAGACGGGTCGTTTGTTGGCTAAAATAGTGAAGGTATCCCAAACGTCTCCATCCATTGGCGCATTGCGTACTGAGGGTGGAAGAGTGGTGAACACCCCTAAGCTTAATATGCAGGAACTGGTTAGATTCTACTCTGATTTGTATAGGTCCCGGGTGAACTACTCAAATGAAGACTTACAGGACTATCTACGGGGGGGGTGGATTTGCCATGTCCGACAGCCTCTCAGAGGGCTCTCTTGGATTCTCCTATAAAAATTGAGGAATTACAAGAAGCCATTGGCCTCTTCCCGAATTCTAAGGCTCCCGGAGTCGATGGTCTTCCCATGGAAGTCTTTAAACAAATATGGAGGACTAATCATCCTGCCACGCCTGCTGAAGGTCCTTAAAGGGGTGTTCCAGCCGCAATTTTACACTTACCTTGTCCTACTTGCCCGCGCGCTGATGGCCCCCCCGATGTTGGTCCCACGATCGATCCAGGTCCTGCGCCGCCATTCACACTATGGGAAACAGGCAGTGAAGCCGTACGGCTTCACTGCCCATTTCCTACTGCGCGAGTCTCACGCTGGCTTGTGAATGGGCGGCTGCTCTCTGAGAACACACACAGTGCCCAGAAAGCAGCGCGCCCCATTCACAAGCAGAATAAAAAATACACCGCGGTGTGGAAGAGGCAGATTACGGACTTCCGCATAGCAACAGGTATTTCGGGTGAGTATTTTTTTTTTTTTCACGTTTTTTTTTTATTTAATTTTTTTAAGCTCGATGGGCGAATGTGGTTTTCCTGGGTGGAACTCCACTTTTACTATGCTAGAGAACACCAATGCCTGCCTGACTCCATGACTGAAGCCAGTATTGTACTCCTTTTAAAACCTGGTAAGGATCCACTGGACCCGGGTACCTACAGACCGATATCGCTCTTACAGAGCGATATTAAACTCCTAGCAAAGGTCCTGGCTCTGCGACTCAACAGGGTGATCTCCTCCAATATTCACTCAGATCAGTCAGGCTTTATGCCCCAAAAGTCCACAGCCATAAATCTCCGGAGACTTTACTTAAATATTCAGACGCAGTCGGACACCATGGGGAAAAGGGCCTTGCTTTCCTTGGACGCCCACAAAGCGTTTGACAGTATAGAATGGGGATACGTCTGGGCTGTCATGGGTAGATTTGGCTTTGGCGAAAAGTTTCTGTCGTGGGTACGGCTGCTTTATTGCTCGCCCAAGGCAGTTATTAGAGAGGCGGGACACATTTCTGAATCCTTTACTCTGCATAGGGGCACTCGGCAAGGGTGCCTGTTGTCCCCGCTCCTTTTTGCCATCGCCATTGAGCCTATGGCTGCCTTGATCAGGGCAAACCAAAGAGAGGGGTTTCAAATATGGAGGGATTCAGGAAAAGCTTATGCTCTACGCTGATGACACCATGCTGCTTCTGGGAGACACGGGTGACTCCCAGAGGGAGGCGATGGCAGTGGTCGGCAGGTTTGGGACCTATTCAGGCCTTGTCATTAACTGGACTAAGTCCTCACTTCTGTTGTTGGATGCAGCTCAGGGTGGTGGGGAGCAGCCGATCCACGATGTGCCAGTGTCTACTTACTCCGGAGCCACGGGATTTTTTGATGCTCAACCTGTCCCCACTGATAAATAGAATTAAAGATAGAATCAAAATATGGTCGCATCTTAGGATGTCTCTGGTGGGCAGGGTCAATCTCATAAAAATTATTTTTATGCCTCAGATATTATATTTTCTTCACAACACGCCCATGGTTATTCCTTTGAAAATGTTCAGGATTATTAACTCTCTGTTTAGATCTTTTATTTGGCTGAATAAACCCCCCAGGATTAGACTGGAGCAGTTACAGAAACCCAAGACTGGGGGGGGCCTTGCCCTCCCTAACCCTTGGGTATACTATCTGGCGGTTCAGGCACAGCATATTGCCCAGGCGATGCCGGAGGGATCGGGGGAGGGTGGGGTGCAGTGGGACCCTATTAGGGCCCTAATGTGCCATGTTGCCGGCCTTGATAGCGTGTCCGCAGGTATGGAAGCCCTTGCGTACGCAAAATCCAATAGACGCTTCCCCACTTACGTTCTGATGCAAAAAAATTGGAATAAACTTAGGCAACTACAGGAAGTTGAAGGGTTTACCGAGTATAGTCCGATCTGGGCCAATGGGTATTATGAGTTGCTTTCTTTGGATTGCGGCGCGCGGTGGAGAAGGTGTGGGGGTCACACACTTGAGACACGTATTTACGACGGGTAGACCGATTCCCTTCCCAGAGCTGAGAGAACAATTTCACCTCCCGCAGTCAATGCTCTTTTATTATAGACAGTTACAGCATGCAGTGAGGGCGCAGTCAGGGGGGGACCTTGGATATTCTCACAGACACCTATTTTTAAATACATGGCTGGTGTATCCCAGTTTCGGGGATTTATTTCTAGAGCTTATTCCATGATTCTTAATTTATACCTGGAGGGATTCCCCCTTGCAGCCTCAGACAGGTGGGAGAGAGACGTAGGAGTGTTTGAGGATGAGCAGTGGGAGGAGGCGCTCCAGGGAGTACAATTTTGTTCCTTAAATGTGGCCCAGCGGCTCTCACAACTCTACATTTTTCTTAGAGTGCATTTTACACCAGATAAAATGGGGGTGAGATCGGATTCCAACTGTCCCAAATGTGCGAGAGATCATGGGGACCTAATCCATCTGTTGTGGAGGTGCCCCAAGTTACACCTATACTGGGCAGGGGTTGTAGCTACAGTTAACAGTGCGTTTCAGACTACCATACCTACAGACCCGAAACCATGCATATTAGGAATCTTGGACGACATCCCCATGGACGAAAATTCTAAACAGGCTGTATCTAGGGCTTCGTTTCAGGCCCGCAAGCTTATTCTGAGGCATTGGAATGCTGTTGAGCCACCAACGGTGGGGGAATGGATTACCCAAATGGGCGATACCATTCACTTGGAGAAGTATATATATCAGCATAGGGGTTGGTCGGGGAAGTTCGACAGACTGTGGGCACCTTGGCTAGATACTCCCGGCCTGTCCCCGGTGGATTTGGTGATGGACCGGCTGTTGAGGTAAAGGGTTGGTGAGTGATGAGAGCTCTCGGGGAGTGGAGAGGGAGACCTTCTGGTGGTGATCATGACTTATTGTGGTGCGGGGTTCTGCAATCATTGTTCTTAGTGGGAGGCGAGACCTGGACCTTTCTATGTGGTAATAGATCTTGCAGTATTGCCATTGTATTCCTCTTGCAAGGCAGATTGCGTTGATTGACTGCTTATGTGACATTATAGGGGCTGTGAAACTTGTCCACTTTGTTATTTTCCCTGCGGTATAAGTTTTTTTTCCTCTCTCTTCCCTTTTCTTTTCCTGGACTTTTTGTTTTCCTTTTTCTCTACTCTGTTTCTTCATAACAAGTCTCTCTATGTTGAGGTACAAGGGATGGATATTTGGGCGTGATATAGTACAGCTATTTGTATACCATTGTCGATTTTGTGTGGGTACTGTACACCTTGTTTTGAAACCTGTTTATATGTTGAGAAATGCGCTAGGCGTCGGTCTGTACCCGATATTTATTCTTTGTGATGCATATTATTATATTGTGTAAGTTTGCATTCTTGTATTTTTCCCTTGTGTTTTTATCTCCGTTTCAATAAACACTTTCTGATTTTTAAAAAAGTGACGCAGTGCCGAACCGCAAAAAGGGGCAAGGTCCCCGGTTAAATAAAAATAATAATTTGATCCGAGGCCAATATTTACCAGATTCAACCTCTAAAAACCCATACACACTATCAATTTTCCTGCTGGTTTAACAAAACCCATCTAATATGAGGTCAAACCTCAAGCCGCATACACACGATCGGTCAAAACCGATGAAAACAGACTGAAGGTCCGTTTTCATCGGTCAGTTATCCTTTGGTCAAAAAAAAAAAAGAAGAGAACTTGCTTTAAAATTTAACCGATGGACGCCTAACCCATGAGTCAAAACCGATCGTTAGTATGCAAAAGCATCGGTTAAAAAGCCGCGCATGCTCAGAATCAAGTCGACGCATGCTTGGAAGCATTGAACTTAGTTTTTTTTCAGCACGTCGTGTTTTACATCACCGCGTTCTGACACGATAGTTTTTTTCACCAATGGTGTGTAGGCACATGAGACCATCAGATGGACTGATCATGTGTACGCGGCCTAAGAGTTTAAATTCGTATGCAATCAGGCAGGCCCTTGCACTACATGGTTTTGGTAAACGTGAAGAGAAAATCCTGCAGGAAAAAACAAAGTGTGTATGGATTTGAGATTTTTCTTCCCAACCATACAGTTGGTCATATACATTTATCACTGCATAGAGGTATTCAAGAATTAAATTGCCTTTTATTTTAAACTTCACGTACTAACTAAATTATACACCACACTTTAAGGTTATTATCCGAATAATCAAAACAATTAAAAATCAGCCAACTAAGCAATTATGAAAATAATTAGTTGCAGCCCTACTCTCTTCAATACAGCGATAGTAAAAAACACAAACACACACACACTTTATCATTTACATATAAGGTCAATTTTTTAATCTAGGGAGAATGGTTTTGGAGCACTAAGGGTTCGCTAAAGAGCACAGAACATGGCAGCCTTAAGCCCCGTACACATAATCAGAGAAAAAAAAAAAAAATCGTATGAAAAAAAAATACAGCTTTTAAAGCGAATATATGATAATCTGATCATTCGTACAGAGCTAGCGAGAGCCGATCACCACAGTTAAAAAAAAAATTATCTAAAGGGACAAGCACGATGGTATTGTACGATTTTAGTTTAATCAGTACAGTTTTCATATAAAAATACAATACATCACTTCCGTATTTTTATTCTGTTGTACGATACTACTCTACTACTGTACTGAAATATGAGACTAGCAAAAATAAAAACAGACAATCCATTCATCCGATTGTGTGTACCAGGCATTGAAAAGGGTTTACTATTCTGTCTTATTCATGTATGCGTCAAGGTGGTTTGAGACATTAAGCACTGTAAACAACCAGCTTTTTACACAGGTGGTTAAAAGGGGGCATATTGCATAGGAAACTTGCCATCTGCCTTTAAATTATTAAAAAGCAGTTTCTCTTATTTATAGAACTTTATTTTTCAATCTTGACTAGGGTAAATAATAGAAACCTACATACAAAACCAAGACACACTCCCTTTAAAAATAAAACGCGCACCTTTTTTGCCTTTGTGCCTGAACTCTTTTTTGCTTGCAGTGCGAGATCAAGATGTTCAGCCTTTTTGGAATCTTGGGGAAAAAAATAAAAAGATGGTAAAGACATTATATTCAGAACACTGAAATTCTTAGCATGCGATTGCAGTTTTTCTTTTGATCAGAAAATGGCCGTCTTACCATGATCCCGTTTCTTATGCTTTGCTTCTTCCTTTTTTTTCTTTTTCTTCTTTGATTTCCTGGAGAATATAAAAGCCGCATATTTACTATGAGAAAGTCTTGTATAGCCCAATCTCATTCTAAACATTAGATGATCACTTTCCACACGCTAGGGGTTCACAGCTAAATGAGAGAGAGAGTGTTTTCCCCTGAAATAAAAAGGACTTATTCTGATCGTCTCTAATGTTCCATCTAGTTCCTGTCCTACATTCTCAAACGATTACTGACATTTATTTTGTGTGCTCATGTGGAATATTCCCCCTGAGCTATGAAATGCTTTTTGCTTCTTTGCACAATAACCCAGCCTACATTAAAATGCTCAGTGAGATATGCCAAGAATATTTTTTGCCATGTCAAAAGTAATCAAATGCTAAAATGAATATTCAGCCAGATACTTAGCAGTATATATAAAATCTAGAACGACAATATACAGTATTGAAGCTTACCAGTGTTTGGATGCGATTGCTGCATTAATTTTTTTATTTCAGCCTGCCCCCCCCTTTCTATTTTCCTCCAGTGATCCTGCTGGTGACATTTCTGGTGTTAGAGGAATACCCTAGGACAAGGCTATAGAACACCCCCCCCCCTCTAGCCTCATTGTGATATCCATAACATACACAATAGTATTGAGACGCCCATGAACTTTAATGGCATCCCAGTCTTAGTCTGTAGGGTTCAATACTGAGCTGGCATACCCTTTGCAGCTATAACAGCTTCAACGTTTTGGGAAGGCTGTCCACAAGGAGTGTGTCTATGGGAATATCTGACCATTCTTCCAGAAGCGCATTTATGAGGTCAGGCATTGATGTGGACGAGAAGGCCTGGCTCACAGTCTCCTCTCTAATTCATCCAAAAGCTTTTCCATCAGGTTTAGGTTAGGACTCTGTCCAGGCCAGTCGCGTTCCTCCACCCCAAACACGCTCATCCTTGTGTTTATGGACCTTGCTTTGCGCACACAGTCATGTTGAAAAAGGGGCCATCCTTAAACTGTTCCCACAAAGTAGGGAGCATGAAATTGTCCAAAATGTGTTGGTATTTGCCCACATGCATGTGTAGTGTAGAGCACGTACACATGTCCTACTGGCTATAACCCCTCACACTGCATCCAGCAGCTCAGTTCATCAAAAAGCAGTACAAACAGAAAAAGGAGGGGTGGGCACTGTGCCTGTCAATGAACTTCATAAAAAAAAGGATTTTACGGCGAGTACAAAAATTATATTTTCTTTTTCGTTCATTGATAGACACAGCAATGTAATCTTGACCTTAGCAATGTAATCTTGACCTTAGGAATGTCCCCACCCAGTGTTAAAAAAAACGAGGGGTGGGAGCAGCAAGCAAAACAAACTCCACCCATAACAACCAGAGCTCCTTAAACAAAGGAGTTGAAACCCCAAACAGCCACCTGCAAAACCTTGCGGCCGAAGGAAGCATTCGCAGATGCACTCACTTCAACCATGTAAAATTTAGTGAAAGTGTGAACGGACGACCAGGTCCCACCTTACACACCTGGGAGACGGACGCTTGTTGCCAAAAAGCCCAGGAGGCACCAATTGCCCTGTTTAAAATGTGCCGTGACAGGCAAGGGAGGCGACCGCCCTTTAAGGCATGGATCACGATCTGTCTAGTCCACAGCGAAATGGTCACCACCAGGCCCTTCTTCAGACCAGTTACTGACACAGAGAATCCGACCTCCGAAACGGAGTCGTAGCAGACACATACAGTGCCTTTGCGAAAGTATTCTGCCCCCTTGAACTTTGCAACCTTTTGCCACATTTCAGGCTTCAAACAAAGATATAAAACTGTAATTTTTTGTGAAGAATCAACAAGTGGGACACAATCATGAAGTGGAACGAAATTTATTGGATATTTCAAACTTTTTTTAACAAGATTCGGTGGTTAGCACACAAAAGCATCGGACCAAAAACCTGCGCATGCTCAGAATCAAGTCGACGCATGCTTGGAAGCATTGAACTTCGTTTTTTTCAGCACGTCGTTGTGTTCTAAGTCACCGCGTTCTGGTCCGATTGGATTTTTGGTCCGATGGTGTGTACGCACATCAAACCACTTCAGCCTGGTCCGATGAAAACAGTCCGTCAGACCAGTTTCATCGGACCGGTCTGATCGTGTGTATGTGGCCTCAGAGGTCCGTTTAAAGCACAGAGAGCATCATGAAGAACAAGGAACACACCAGGCAGGTCCGAGATACTGTTGTGGAGAAGTTTAGTTTGGATACAAAAAGATTTCCCCAAGCTTTAGACATCCCAAGGAGCACTGTGCAAGCGATAATATTGAAATGGAAGGAGTATCAGACCACTGCAAATCTATGAAGACCTGGCCGTCCCTCTAAACTTTCAGCTTGTAGAAGGAGAAGACTGATCAGAGATGCAGCCAAGAGGCCCATGATCACTCTGGATCAACTGCAGAGATCTACAGCTGAGGTGGGAGACTCTGTCCATAGGACAACAATCAGTTGTATACTGCACAAACCTGGTCTTTATGGAAGAGTGGCAAGAAGAAAGCCATTTCTTAAAGATAGCCATAAAAAGTGTTTAAAATTTTGCCACAAGCCACCTGGGAGACACACCAAACATGTGGAAGAAGGTGCTCTGGGTCAGATAAAACCAAAGTCAAACTTTTTGGCAACAATGCAAAATGTTATGTTTGGTGTAAAAGCAACACAGCTCATCACCCTGAACACACCATCCCCGCTGTCAAACATGGTGGCGGCAGCTTTTCTTCAGCAGGGACAGGGAAGATGGTTACAATTGATGGGGAGATGGATGGAGCCAAATACAGGACCATTCAGGAAGAAAACCTGATGGAGTCTGAAAAAGACCTGAGACTGGGATGGAGATTTGTCTTCCAACAAGACAATGATCCAAAACATAAAGCAAAATCTACAATGTAATGGTTCACAAATAAACATATCCAGGTGTTAGAATGGCCAAGTCAAAGTCCAGACCTGAATCCAATCAAGAATCTGTGGAAAGAACTGAAAACTGCTGTTCACAAATGCTCTCCATCCAACCTCACTGAGCTCGAGCTGTTTTGCAAGGAGGAATGGGCAAAAATATCAGTCTCTCGATGTGCAAAACTGATAGAGACATACCCCAAGCGACTTACAGCTGTAATCTCAGCAAAAGGTGGCACTACAAAGTATTAACTTAAGGGGGCTGAATAATTCTGCACACCCAATTTTTCCGTTTTTTATTTGTTAAAATTATTTGTTTGAAATATCCAATAAATTTCTTCCACTTCATGATTGTGTCCCACTTATTGATTCTTCACAAAAAAATAAACATACAGTTTTATATCTTTATGTTTGAAGCCTGAAATGTGGCAAAAGGTCGCAAAGTTCAAGGGGGCCGAATACTTTCGCAAGGCACTGTACACCCGCAGAGCGCGGACCACATCCAAGGAATGCAAAGCAACCTCCTTAGGATGTGACAGCCAAGGACACCAGGACGGGAGCACAACATCCTCATTAAGATGAAACACCAAAACAACGTTAGGAAGAAATGAAGGCTGCGGGCGTAGCACCGCCTTATTGTGGAGGATCAAGTAGGGAGACTTGCAGGACAAGGCTGCCAACTCAGAAACCCTCCTGGTAGATGTAATAGCCACCAGAAAGGCTAACTTCTGAGTGTCAATAAGGGGAACTCCCTAATGTTTTCAAACAGCGGTTTCTAAAGAACCAAAAAGCACCCAATTCAAAAATTCAAATCCCACAGAGGCAGCGGTGGCTGAACCGGAGGTTCACATGTTGAACCCTTGGCACAAAACGTACTCACCAATGAAAAAAGGAAAACAATCTCCATGACTAATGGTCCCCACTGGGAGCCAGGTCCTTCTACACTAGGCAGGAAAAATAATAAACTGAGCTGCTGGGTGCAGTGTGAGGAGTTATAGCCAGTAGGACCGCCCCGTGGGCGGTACTGTGCAGCTTTTGTTGTCTAACATGTTCTGCCTAGTCCTCTCCTGGCGATATAACCCTAAGGTCAAGATTAAGTTGCTGCGTCCGTCAATGAATGAAACAGAACACGTATGAACTAATCTTTAAATTTTTTTGATCAATTAAAATTCTTTTGATTGGTACTCACCTCTCCGCCGGCTTCCGGGCCTTCAGGGAGTTTCGTCGAAGATCCGCTGGGGCTTGCCGTGTCCATCTGAAGGGCTTCTTTGCGGTGCTTCATATCTGCATGCCGGCGGGACCTTATTATCTGCCACACGCAAGAGCTGTTACACTTCCCTCTATCAACCTGTGATTCTACAGCCATCCACTGGGAGTTGCGATAGTTCCCTTAATGGGACATCTACATGCAGACGGACTGATGTTAACCCCTCCTCATCTGGATTCGGCAGTGGTATCGTACACATTTTTATACCAGTATCATACTTACTGTAGCTACATAGTTTTATGACTGCTTTTGGTACCGATTGGTATTACTCGCACCATCTTTACAGTTTGTGTAGCTACATCGATTTTATCTGTTTTAATGCTATTCCCATTGAGCGCTGCCTTTGTGTGTTTTTTGTATCCTGCTATCCATTTTTCCAGTTGTTGGTAGCTGCACTGGGAATCAGCCTGCAAGGATATCAGCTAAAAAAGTAGTTGGATCTGTATGTGGGTTATAATTAATCGAAATAAAAAAAAAAAAAAAAAAAAAGAGAAGCGATTAATCGAACACAAAAATTTTGATCAGTAACAGCCCTAGTTTGAACCCAAAAAGTGTCAAGCAAGAAGCATACTTTTGCTTCAAAAAAAGGGGGCCAATGAGGCAGAAAGATTTTTAATCCTTAATGCATCAAGAGATATAGATATATATACACACACACACACACTTTTTTTTTAAATCTAAAAAAATAAATCCTTCAGTGTGCAGCAGTTCCCCCCTCATGCCGAGTCCCACCTCGATTCAGCAATGTTGCACGAGAACCTCGGCTGTCCAGGACTTGGGTGCCCCCATAGCAAGCTTCTTGCTATGAGGGCATTCAGCAGGAAGGTGGTTATGTGTAATAAAATGGAATGACACAGGGAAAAAGTTCTGAACCAACTAAAAGTATTTAAAGTGGAAGTCCAAGCTAAAACTAAAATCCCTGCATCTATAGCCACCAATTGCCATCTAACACTTATAAATTGATTTTATATATTAAGGTTAAAAAAAACAAAAATCTTTAATCATAACATTAATAGGTACTGGCCATTAGTGGCCGTTTAATATATTACCACTAAAGGATTAAAATAAGGGCGACCTCTAGTGGTCATTGAAGATATTACATTCTACTATACTAATTCAGAGTCAATAGAACTAACTCGGACTTTACAAAGTAAAGATCAGAACATTGACAGGCCTGTTATTGTTGCCATTTGATATCATGGTGTTTTTTCTACAATACAATTTAATGAAAGTAACCGCAGTGTCCAGCAATTGTGACCTTCCTGGAAGGCTTTATCTTCCTTCCCCTCCATCATATGCTGGTGGAGAGGAACCGTTCCTATACTCACTGAAACATTTATTCACGTGTGGGATTATACATGGACTTCATAATTTTCATGTATTTTTATAATTCAAATGAAGATTTTTTTGTTTGTTTATTCACTATGGTGATATGCAAGAGATAAAAGAATGCGTTTTTTTTTGTTACTTTTCAAGGCCATCAGTATGTTTTGCAACAATAAGGTTGCAAAGGTCTTGAGAGCCGTTTGCTTTTACCCATCATGAGATGTTTCTTGTGCGACACCTTGGTAATGAGAAACCTTTTTTATAAGCCATCAGTTAAGACTGTGACATGCGGATATTAATTTGCACCGACAAGGGGCAGGATTGCTTTCTAATTACGCATAGGATTTCAGCCAGGCCCTTGGCTCTCCATGCCTTTATGTCTTCAATACTTTTTCCCATGTCATTCCAATTTTTTAATTTTACTACACATAACCACTTCCACCCCGGTCAATAGAAGTGGTTCCGTTATCCTGACTGGATGACTATTGATGTCCAGGATAACATGGGGACGCTCAGCGATCGGTGATGCAAGGTGTCAGTCTGACACCCTGCATCTCTGATCTCGGTAAAGAGCCTGTGGCGGAGGCTCTTTACCACGTGATCAGCCTTGTCCAATCACGGTTGATCACCATGTAAACATGAAGAGCCATTGATCGGATTAGCCGCTGAGTAGAGGAGAGCCGATCGTCTGCTCTCCTTACAGGGGGGGGGGTTCGTGATGATTGTTCATCAGCGCAGCCCCCCTTCAGATGCCCACACTAGACCACCAGGGAAGCCTTCAACATGTGGATGGCCAGGTACATCCCCCATGGCCAAGCGTTTCAAAACATGCCCAAAAATGGGCACCGACTGGCACCATAATAGTACATAAAAAATAAATTTAAAAAAAAAAGCGATGCTTAGCAATACCACCACCATAGTAATCACTCATCAGTACCCATCAGTGCTACATACCATTGCCGCCCCATCAGTTCCCGTCATTGAAGAAAAACATTTACATTTTTTATACGTTGCGCAAAAATTTAAATCACAGTGGTAATCAAATACCACCAAAATAAAGCTCTATTTGTGGGAACAAAATGATAAAAAAAAAAAAATTTGGGTACAGTGTAACATGACCGCACAATGGTCATTCAATTTGAGACAGCGCTGAAAGCTGAAAATTGGCTGGTATTGAAG
Organism: Rana kukunoris; assembly: GCA_029574335.1. Taxonomy (NCBI): domain Eukaryota; kingdom Metazoa; phylum Chordata; class Amphibia; order Anura; family Ranidae; genus Rana; species Rana kukunoris. The sequence continues at coordinate 16,305 of JAJQKJ010001011.1, read as the reverse complement.
TGGTTAAAGCCCACCAAAAAAAAAAAACCTGCAAAGCAAAAAGGCATAATGAGCTAGTATGCATAGTATACTAGCTCATTATGAAATACTCACCTTAGTTAAAAGCCCCCCCCGCAGCGGTCCCGGCACACTGCTCTGCCAGACGACATGTCTCCTGGAGGCAAGTCTCTCTGTCTGGCCCTCTTACCCACCATTTGTGACGGACACCTATGGGTGAGGCCTGCCTGAGTTCTGCTTCAGACCAGGAAAAAAATAAATAAAAAGGGGAAGGGCTCCAAGCCACTGGCGCACCCCACCACCCGAGCCCTTCTCCTGTACAAGTCTCTACCCATGCATTACTTAGCACAGGGAGGTCTGATGTAATAAGCAGATCCACCAAAAGTGAAGAATCTGTATTTTTTAAAGTGTCACAGAGCCAGCACAGCACCAGACTGCAAGGTAAAACACTGGCTTAATGTGGAGGATAATGTGAACTCAGCCTTAAAACAATGTAAAGAATTGTTGTAATTCTTGTCAGGTTTCTTTTTTAACCATCTCCCCACTGGGAAATGTATCCTGTCTATCTGTCATAGTGACCACTGTTGTTGGAAAAGAAAGTAATCGTAAATACGTAAAACCTGACAAGTGTTCAAAACCATTCAATACTTCACCTAAAAGTAAAAAACTAAATCAAAAACACAAAAATGTACTTATATCTCTTCAGCCGTTTGGACATTGTCTGATACAATTACAGTCTGAAAAGGTTAAACAAGCTCACAACTGCGGTGACCTTCTTGCAAATCATAGGTATTAAGCTGCCCCTTGGTAGCTCCCGGGCTCCCAGGAGCGCAACAAATTGATATCAGGATGGTGAGCGAATCAGGATCTGCTCACTAAACCCAAAAGAATCCAGAGGGTATGGGAGACACTAGGGTTCTAATAGACCCCTGGTGACTCCATAAAGAGTATATATCAACTTTCCAATGCCATCATTACCTGGCCACAAGTTGTGGATTGTCCACTTGCGACAAGTTGACAGTAGTCAGTGAGGCAGGCGGATTAGCTACAGGAGCTCCACAACGGCGCACGTCTCCAAGGAGTAGGAGCGTGTGTGCTTTAGCTCCAGGCAGGCGTAGGAGGCAGACAAGCAGAGTCCCTCCCAGCCCTGCTAGCTCAGTCCACACTCCAGTTCCAGCCCTGGAAAGTCCTGTGCCCCTGATCTCTCCTCTCCTCCAGATCAGCTCCGTGGCTCTCTGCAGGTAAGAGCCCTCCACCAAAGCTGCTGACGGCCGTCCTTTTCAGGATAAAGCCGCAGCAATACGGATCTCCATTTCTCCATTTTTTTTGTCTCCCTGCATTCCCACACTTCCATCATCCTCAAGGGCCCCCTTCCGCTATCCTCCGCCTGGAAATTTCCGCCGTTCTGGGGCTCTTTTGAGAGCACCGCGCCAGGCCGCCCTGAATCGTGGGGCCGCGGTCTAGGAAAGACCGCGGCTTCACTTGCGGCCTAACGGCGCGCCGCTCCCCACGCCTCCGTTGTCCTCACCCAGCTTCCAGGAAACCCCCCTTACCCCAGAAGGACAGTTACCCCGGCCCTGTTTTTCACCCTCTCAGCCCCTAGTTTATTTAAAGAAGCACCCTGTCAGCCCCCATCCCACCGCCTGAGCAGGCAGCCATCCCACCAGACCAGCAACAGGGTCACCCTCTCAGCCTCAGCCCCCCCCATGTCTCTCCAACGTACAGAAGCTTGATCCAGGGGGTTACCCGATCGCCTCTTACAGGGGTCAGGAAGGAATTTTTTCCCTACCGGAGCATATTGGCCGAGCGCCGCCAGGGTTTTTTGCCTTCCTCTGGACCAAGCCAGGAGAGAGGAGTTAGCCAATTCCTCTCCCCACTGCCCCAAAATCCCCCCCCCCCCCCGGTGTATTGGCGATCATGGCATGTCGGCAATATTCTGCCGAAACCATTTGGAGTTTGAGGCAATGCGCCGCAATACTGCCAGCCATCACCAAAAAGGCCCTAAGAACTGAGCGACTATTGAGAATCGATCATAGATCGACGGTCAGACATTTCAGCCATTTACCCCAGCTCAAGCACATATCATGTGCTCTGATCAACACAAGATCGGCAGTAAAACACCGACTAGAAATCCGCGACTTCATTCAACAAAAAGATCTAGACTGTCTCTTTATTACAGAGAGCTGGCTCACAGCCGACTGCAACACCATTCTAGGAGAACTGGTGCCAGAAAATTACCGTATCATAACGGAAAACAGAATAGGGCAAAGAGGAGGCGGCCTGGCGGTGATCTACAAGACTCATCTTACGATCACCAAACCAGTCCGCCAAAACCCTCTTCCATTCATGGAAACCCTTACTCTGCAACTGCAAGCAAGTTCAAAGGAGACCGTCCACATTCTGCTCTGCTATAGGCCGCCCGGCCCAAAATCGCAGCTGCTATCATCATGGACGGATTTCTTCTCCACTTACACCCTCAACAGCAAACAACTTTTGCTGCTCGGGGATTTCAATCTCTGGGCCAACTCCTCACAAGACCCCATTGCCGACGCCTGTATTGACCACCTGGAAGGATTAGGATTGCAGCAACTAGTATGTGGACCCACACATGCTTCAGGTCACACACTTGATCTTATTTTCAGACAAGCTCTGGAAATAAAAATTTGGGAAAATGAAAAGTTGCCATGGACAGACCACCATGCAATTATATTCAGTATTTCCACCATCCCCCCTGCAACAAAAACATCAAATCCAGTGACAACACACTGGACTAGATGTCAGAAGAAGCTCCACTCAGAACTCTTCAAAACGACTTTAAGGAAAAAAATAGAAACAACTCAGCCGCATCAAACGGCCGTTGAAACATTGGAAGCCATAAACTCGGCCATGCTACAGTCAGCCGACTTGGTAGCGCCGAAACGAAGAACCCGCATTCGGAAAAACAACCGCAGCTGGTTAAACAACCAGCTGTCGAATGAATGAATGAATGAAAACTTCTATAGCGCGACACATACGAACTTAATCGCCTCTTGGCGCTTGTTGTTCCAGTCTCCTTTGGTATCAAAAGAGATGCGTCTTGATCTTTCTCCTGAAAGCTAGGTGGTTCTCCTCCAACCGAATGCTGGTTGGTAAAGCGTTCCATAGTCTGGGACCTTGGACCGCAAATCTATCTCCTTTGGCCCTGTAGTTGGCTTTCGGTATCTGGAGCAGGTTTTGATTGGTGGATCGCAGAACGCGATTGGGATTGTGAGCTTTTATTTTTTCGCATAGATAATGGGGGGCATTCCCATGGACACATCTATGCTTTGGACAGAGTGCTTTAAAAGTGATTCTGTCTTTTACTGGTAACCAGTGAAGGGATCTCAGTGAAGGCGAGATTGATTCCCAAGGTTTTTTCCCAGTCACAAGTCTAGCGGCCGTGTTTTGAACGACTTGAAGACGAGCGATTTGGTACTTGGGGAGTCCGAGGTAAAGGGCATTGGCATAGTCCAGTCTGGAGTTTACAATTGTTCCCACCACGACCGCTATGTCTTCTTTGGGGATGAAGGGAGTAAGTCTGCGTAGTAGGCGCAGCAGATGGTGAGATCCGCTGACTACTACTGACCCTATTTGTGCGTCCATTGTCATGTAGGAGTCGAAGATGACCCCAAGACTTTTGACTTTGGCGCTAGGGGAGATGATTTTGCCCAGAATGGGCGGGGGGGTCCATGTTGTAGCAGGTTGATTCTTACGCTTGGCGTGAAACAGGAGAAGTTCTGTTTTCGCTCCGTTGAGTTTAAGATAACTCTTTGTCATCCAGTCCTCTATCAAAGAGAGGCATGTCTCTAGATTGAGGTGATGATCCTTTTTATTGCAAATGCGAAAATATAGTTGCGTGTCGTCTGCATATGAATGATAGAGCAGTTTTTGGCTGCTGATGATATCAAAAAGAGGACGGAGATAGATGTTGAATAACACCGGCGACAGGGGGGATCCTTGAGGGACTCCGCACGATACTGTGCGTTTCTCAGAAGTGAAAGGTCCTAACTTCACTATTTGAGATCGGTTTTCCAAAAAAGAGGAGAACCAAGATAAATCGCCTTCTGCGACTTTGGCTACTTCCGCTAGCCTTGTCAGTAGAAGCTTATGGTCAACTGTGTCGAAGGCTGCGCTTAGGTCCAACAGAACCAGGAGACAAGATTCTCCTTCATCTGCGGCCTCGAGAACGTCGTCCCATATCTTGAGCAATGCCGTTTCCGTCCCATGTCCGGGCCGGAATCCTGATTGAAATGGATCCAGTAGGTTGTGGGTATCTAGATGCTGTTGCAGCTGTTGCACCACTGCTTTCTCCATGACCTTGGAGAGAGCGTTTAAGCCTGTAATGGGACGGCGGTGGTGTGGATCCTTAGGGTCCAGGGTGGGTTTCTTCAATATGGGTCGAATGATGCCCTCCAACTTAGAGGGCACTATGCCCTCCCTGAAAGATTGGTTAATAAGCTGCATGATGGAAGGTGCCAGAATGTCAGCACACTCCTTCAGCAGTTTAGTAGGGATGATATCATTAGGCGCTGTGCTGTTACGCAAAGCCCCGATGGTATTTTTTGTGGCATCAATAGAAATGGGTTCCTGCTTGAACTTACCTGGTTGTGGTGAATTACTGCAGGCGTTGTGTAGATATTTACGGGGGGGACTACGGGGGGAATTGTTTTGCTGAATGCTTTGCCGGATCCCCTCAATTTTATTAATGAAGTAATCCGATAATTCACTGCAAAATTCTTGAGTGTCTGAATTGGGGGCTTCAAGACATCCTGGTTTCATGGTCTGAGTGACCAACTTGAAAAGTTCGCGGGGGCGGTTGAGGGCGCTGTTGATAGCCTCAGAAAAATATTTTTTCTTGGCTTTGTAGATTTCTTTGTGGTATTTTTTGGTACTTGCTTTGTAGATGGAAAGGTTTTCATCTGAGGAGCGTCTTTTCCAGGCTGCTTCCGCCCTTCTGCGCTCTTGCTTCAGTAACGCCAGCTGGCTGTTGAGAGGCGATCGGGCAAAAAAACCCTAACCGTGCTAAGCCAATATGCACGGCAGGGAAAAAAATTCCTTCCTGACCCCTACAGAGGCGATCGGGTAAACCCTGGATCAAGAAGTACTGGTGTTTAAGAATGGGGAGAGTGTGGCTGGGTGTAGCAAAATGGCTGCTGATCAGGTAGCAGGATCCAGGCTGGTTGAACTCCCAGCCAGGGTAGATCGGTGCTACAGAGGGGGGCCTGGATCGATGGTCGGGGAGTTGAAGGACCTTTCCAGAGGTATGAGAGGGTTTCTGGGTTGAATTGGTCGTTTTTGTGACAGTTGCAGGGGGTGAGAAGCAGCGCGCCGCTAGGCCGCGGTTGAAGCCGCGGCCTTTCCTAGATCGCGGCTGCCGCGATTGAACCCAGGCCGGCGCGGAGGTGCGGAAAAACGCCCGAAACGACGGGAATTGCGGGAGGTATGTGGCCAATAGGCGGCTTAAGTGGGGATGGTAGAGGTGGTAATGTGGGGGTATAGGAAGGGAGGTCTGGAGAGGGGGAGAGCCATGATTTTGGGTCAGCTGCAGTGGCTAGTCCTGAGAAGGACAGTCGCCTGCATTCACAATGTAATTGGCTTACCTGCTGGTTCCCCTGGATCAGGGGTAAAGGAGGACGCCGGGGGGAGCCAGGTGGATGGAGCTGGGGCTGGAGCAGGAGCGGGGAGCTGGTAAAATCCCTACCTGTCCAGGAGATATGGGCCACACGTCCTACTCCTAGGAGCGTGCGCCTGTAGCTGCTATCTCCTGGTTCTAGCCCTAGGAGAGAGAGAGAGCTGACACGTCCAGCAGTAGACACCTGAACGTGAGAACAGCACAGATAGGGGAGAGAGCACGTCTGTCGTTACTGAAGCAAGAACGCAGAAGGGCAGAATCTGCCTGGAAAATATGTTCTTCAGAGCTAAACCTATCCATCTACAAGGCGACTACAAGAAAATACCACAAAGAAATATGATTTTTCGGAGGCTATCGACGGTGCCCTAAACCGCCCCCGCGAACTCTTCAAGATGGTCACCCAGACCATGAAACCAGGATGCATTGAAGCCCCCAGTTTGGACACACAAGAATTTTGCAATGAACTATCGGATTGCTTCATTAATAAAATTGAGGCAATCCGTGAAAGCATTCAGCAAAACAATTCTCCCCTCAGCCCCCCCTGCAGCCTCTCACACAGCACCCATAGTAATTCTCCTATATCAGGTAAGTTTACCCTGGAACCCATCTCCATCGAGACCACTAAGAATGTCATTTGTACTCTGCGTAATGGCACAGCGCCAAATGACATTATCCCCACAAAACTGCTGAAGGAATGCGCCTACATCCTGGCTCCTCCCATCACGCAGCTTATCAACCAGTCTTTCTTGGAGGGAATAGTGCCCTCACAGTTGAAAGAGGGTATAATCCAACCCATCATGAAGAAACCCTCCCTGGACCCCAAGGACCCACTCCACCGCCGTCCCATAACAAGCCTCAACGTACTCTCAAAGATAATGGAAAAAGTAGTGGTACAACAGCTGCAACAGCATCTAGATACCTACAAGCTACTTGACCCATTGCAATCAGGCTTCCGTCCCGGACACGGGACGGAAACAGCATTGCTGAAAGTATGGGACGATGTTCTCAAGGCCGCAGATGAAGGAGAATCTTGTCTTCTAGTTCTGTTGGACCCAAGTGCAGCTTTCGACACTGTAGACCACAATCTGTTACTGACTCGGCTTGCTGAAGTAGCCAGAGTCGCAGAAGGCGATTTATCTTGGTTCTCCTCTTTTCTGGAAAACCGATCGCAAACAGTGAAGTTAAGACCTTTTACGTCTGAAAAACGCACAGTAACATGCGGAGTCCCTCAAGGATCGCCTCTGTCACCAGTGCTGTTTAACATATATCTTCGTCCTCTTTTTGAGATTATCAGCAGCCAAAAACTGCTCTATCACTCATATGCAGATGACACGCAACTGTATTTCCGCATCTGCAACAGACAGGATCACCACCTCAATCTAGAGACATGCCTCTCTTTGATAGAGGACTGGATGACAAAGAGTTATCTTAAACTCAATGGAGCGAAAACAGAACTTCTCCTGTTTCACGCCAAGCGCAGGAATCAACTTTCAACAGCGTGGACCCCCCCGCCTATTTTGGGCAAGCTCATCACCCCTAGCGCCAAAGTCAAAAGCCTAGGGGTCATTTTTGACTCCTTTATGACAATGGACGCACAAATAGGGTCAGTAGTTAGCGGATCTCACCATCTACTGCGCCTACTACGCAGACTCACTCCGTTCATCCCCTAAAGAAGATTTAGCGGTCGTGGTGGGAGCAATTGTAAACTCCAGGCTGGATTATGCAAATGCCCTTTACCTCGGCCTCCCCAAGTACCAAATCGCTCGTCTGCAAGTCGTTCAGAATACGGCCGCCAGACTTGTGACTGGGAAAAAACCCTGGGAATCCATCTCACCTTCACTGAGAGCCCTTCATTGGCTGCCAGTCAAAGACGTCGGTGCCAGAATTGCTTTTAAAGCTCTCTGTCTTACGCATAGATGTGTCCATGGGAATGCCCCCCTTTATTTATGCGAAATAAAAGCGCATAATCCCAATCGCGTTTTGCGATCCACGAATCAGAACCTGCTCCAGGTTCCGAAAGCCAACTTCGAGTCCAAAGGAGAAAGAAGATTCGCGATCCAAGGTCCCAGACTATGGAACGCTTTACCAACCAGCATTCGGTTGGAGGAGAACCACCTAGCATTTAGGAAAAAGGTCAAGACTTTTCTCTTTTGATATCAAAGGAGACAGGAACAACAAGCGCCCAGAGGCCATTCAGTTCGCATGTGCCGCGCTATACAAGTTTTCATTCATTCATCACATAGGGGGCTTGATAGTCAATTTGTGATGGCAATAAAGCTAAATATAAAATGATGTTAACCACTTCCCTACGGCCGTACGACTATATGCGGCCGCAGGGTGGTTCTAAATCTCTGGGCTGCCGTGTTTTCACGGCAGCCTCTTTCTGTGTTCCCAGCGCGCGCTCCCGAGCGCGCAGCGGGGAACTTGTGTACTGGCCGTGTCCCTTGGACACAGCCAATCACAGATCGCCGCGAACGTGTGGCCGTTTGCGATGCGATCTGTGCAGCGAATGAGAGATGATCTCATATGTAAACATACGAGATCATCTCTCATTGCCGGCTCTCACAATGACAGCGTCCTGTCATAGAGAGAGCAGACCGATCTGTGTTCCTAGTACATAGATCGGTCACCCCCCCAGTCACCCCCCCTCCCACCACAGTTAGAACACTATACAGGATACACATTAACCCCTTCCTCACCCCCTAGTGTTAACCCCTTCCCTGCCAGTCACATTTATACAGTAATTAGTGCATATTTATAGCACCGATTGCAGTATAAATGTGAATGGTGCCAAAAATGTGTCAAAAGTGTCTGATGTGTCCGCCATGATGTCGCAGTCGCAATAAAAATCGCAGATCGCCGCCATTACTAGTAAAAAAATAAATAAAAAATAATTCTGTCCCTTATTTTGTAGGCGCTATAACTTTTGCGCAAACCAGTCGCTTATTGCGATTTTTTTTTTTACCAAAAATATGTAGAAGAATACGTATCGGCCTAAACTGAATTTTTTTTTTTTTTTAATTGGGCTATTTTTTAGTAAAAAATATTGTATTTTTTTGTCGTCCTTTTTTGTTTATAGCGCAAAAAATAAAAACCGCAGAGGTGACCAAATACCACCAAAAGAAAGCTCTACTTGTGGGGAAAAAAGGACGCCGATTTTGTTTGGGAGCCATATCGCACAATTGTCAGTTAAAGCGACGCAGTGCCGCAAGCTGAAATTTCACCTGATCAGGAAGGGGGTTTACATGCCCAGTAAGGAAGTGGTTAAAGAGAGTTAACAGATTAGAATATAATAACCAATATATCCTAAAGTGCCCCCAAACCACAAGCACACCTGTAGGGTACGCAAGTAACAAATGAGCAACATATTTTGGGTATCAATGCACAAGCCAGACTGACAGAAATAATTCTAGGTCCCTTATTTACAGTGAACTCTAAATTGAGTAGCTGTTATGTTGTCACTAATTATTTTGAGTATCGTAATTTCTTGCCATTCCGCAGGTGCACACAGTTGGGGGTCTGACACATTTGGCATCTATTTCCTCAATATAACATCATTTTTTTTTTTTTTTTTTTTACAAACCAATTGTGGATTATATCAAATTAGTGCACACTGAAATTCATTTTAGTGTATATTTCTTTCTGAAATGCAACATAAAAAAAAATAAAAAAAATTAAAATACCATTTTAGATATTTACTTTCAGAAAATATAAATAAATAATGTCCTTGGGGTTCTATTCATTTTCTAGCTAGAAATTAATATTTTAAAACATGTGAATATTTTTAAAATTGCTCCAGGAGGGGAATAAGTTAAATTTAATAAATATACTCACTTTGTCCAGAGTTTGTAGACACGTTGCAAAGTGATCTTTGAGGTAGCAAAATTCTAAATGGAAACATAAAATATGCATAAAACCATAATCTTTCAACACAGTCACATCCTAAAAAATTAAAGTGGTCCCTGTAAAATAAGGTTAAAGGGGAGCTCCAACCACAATTAGCATTTTTTAAATGCATGTCTTTTCATCATGCGTTTCTATAATATAAATCCGGTCACTTACTATTTTACAATCCGCTGCCGCTCTGCATAATTATTTAAAAAAGATTGTTTATAAAACTATGTCCACACCGTTGTCATTTTGCTTGTGGGCATTGTGAAGCCCACAAGCACTTACCTCCTGGAAGTCTTGGATGGGGAGTTATAACGGGGAAGCGCACAGCATCCTGGGAAATGATGACATTTCCCAGGAGCATTAGCGTGCTGAGGAGCCGAGGGAGATTTCAGAATCCTAGGTGATTCCGAAGGCAGATTTTTGTGGGACTGCATAGCAACAGGCATTTCCAGGTGAGTAAAAAAAAATTGTTTTTCTAAAAAAAAAAAATTTGAGATGGAAACTCCACTTTAATAACACCTATTTATCTGATCTTTGCTCCCATGAAGAGTTACGTCTGAGGATTTTTTTATTTGCATCCGACACACATATCAGTATGTCACTTGCACGATCCAAGTTGGAAGTGGGACTATTAGGAACCCAGTTCAATGTAAGTTTATATGTAGGATATTGGATTTCATGGCATCTACATAGTTGTCACATTTGCCTTGCAGCAATGATGCCAGGGTTCCAATCCCAGCAGGGACACCATCTGCATCCCTCTCGCTATGGTATTGTATCAGAATACAAGGATTACTGTTGCCACTGTATAGCCAGCGTCACTGACCGTTTGGGAAAAACCCGACAGGCTACTTGTGGGATAGATCCCTGCTGGCCAGCTAAACGTACTTTTCCTGTAGTGGGCCACCCCTTGCAAGCATCTTCTGCTGGGTGCTGGTCTTCGGCAAACTTCATTGGCCGGCGCATGAACTGTGCTTGCGCAGCTTAGTGCGCTTAGTGTTCCAAAGATGACTGCGAGCTGGCAGTTCTTTCTTTTATTGCAGAAGAATCATTGCATGTCTTCTGCAAACAAGAGCATGCCTGCTAGCAGTTTTTGACAGTAGGATATTAGTTCTGCTTCAAGGTACCTGGGAAACTGCTGCTAAAAGATACACATTTTCTACAGTACCTGAAAAATGGAATCTGCCTAGTTATAAAAGACAGGCTTCATTCAGACAGACAACCACCGACAGCAGCAAGAGATAATATACAGAACACCTGTTCATCTTAACATGGGTAAACACGGCCCTGCACAGATGTATGCTTATATACAGTACGATCTGTGTGAGAGACGCCTTATGTATAAGTACAAAAAATACCGCTTTCGCTGCGATCATCTGGATTGTTAGTACACAGCTTTTGGGAGCAGATTATGACAGTTCATTTGAAAATACCTGAAGGGACTTTCCGTGTATGATAACAGAACAAATGATTTTCATGTAATTAGTATGGTATTTGTACAAATAAAATAAAAAAAAATGTGTGACCAAGACCACGCATGATGCTAAGAATACATCAATTCTGAAGTTGTATTCTGTTGTACCAGAATTTTTGTAACCTATTGGTATACTATAAGAGACTAGCATGAAAAAAAAAGGGCAAAAAAACAAAAACACAAACAAAAACAAAGAAAAGGGGGGACATTCAATTTTTTCTGATATTCTTATGGTGTGTACGAGGCATTAGACTGCAAGCTCCTGGGAGGTCAGATACTGAATGCACAGTAAGAAAAGCATTGCATAGTCAAAAGCTGCTTGAAAGGAATAATCTGCATGCCAGTGAAAGGGATATAGAAGTAGTGTTGAGAAAAAGGACAACATGGGAATGTCTAGCAGGAAACCACACAACACATCTAATTAAATCAAATCACAAGAAACATGAAATGAGGAGGACAGTGAAGAAGCAGCACGTTGGTGAAACTCAGAGCCATACACAGTATATCCAATGTACACAGCTAGTAAACATAACATGGTGTGCCTTCCACTCCCCCCTCACCTCTCCGTTCTCTCGCTGCAGCTCTCTGGCAGCCTTGCAGTATCCATTCTTCAGGAGATACTGGTGAATGAGAGCCAACAGGGCACTCTTAGACTTCACCATCGTGCAGACGATCTTCACACACTGTCATATACATACACCTTCTCCTCTGTGCACCATGTGCTTCCTGTTACACGACTTCCGGTGTTCAACATCCAAGTGAGAGCTCGGTAGCGGCTAGTTCCCATCCTCCAGATTGACCTTATGATGTCACGGGAAACATGTGACCAGGAAGCAGGAAACAGAGGGCGGGAACATGAAGTGAATAGAAGTGAATGGGAGATACATGCAGAGAAGAGCGGAGCGCATGTTATTATCCTGAAGGTTTTTCCCTCCCCCTCTGTCCATCTTTTATATTATATCCTCCCTGTATATCCCTCTCTCTCCCTGTATATCGATCTGTATACCCCCCCCTCCCTCTCTCTCTCTGTATACTCCCTGTATACTCCTCTGTATACCCCCTCTCTCCCTGTATACCTCTCTGTATACCCCCTCTCTCCCTGTATACTCCTCTGTATACCCCCTCTCTCCCTGTATACCTCTCTGTATACCCCCTCTCTCCCTGTATACTCCTCTGTATACCCCCTCTCTCCCTGTATACCTCTCTGTATACCCCCTCTCTCCCTGTATACTCCTGTATACCCCCTCTCTCCCTGTATACCTCTCTGTATACCCCCTCTCTCCCTGTATACTCCTCTGTATACCCCCTCTCTCCCTGTATACCTCTCTGTATACCCCCTCTCTCCCTGTATACTCCTCTGTATACCCCCTCTCTCCCTGTATACCTCTCTGTATACCCCCTCTCTCCCTGTATACCTCTCTGTATACCCCCTCTCTCCCTGTATACCTCTATGTATACCCCCCTCTCTCCCTGTATACCCCTCTGTATACCCCTCTCTCTCTCTGTATACCTCTCTGTATACCCCCTCTCTCTCTGTATACCCCTCTGTATACCCCTCTCTCTCTGTATACCTCTCTGTATACCCCCTCTCTCTCTGTATACCTCTCTGTATACCCCCTCTCTCTCTGTATACCCCTCTGTATACCCCCTCTCTCTCTGTATACCCCTCTGTATACCCCCTCTCTCCCTGTATACCCCTCTGTATACCCCCTCTCTCTCTGTATACCTCTCTGTATACCCCCTCTCTCTCTGTATACCCCCCCTCTCTCTCTCTCTCTCTCTCTCTCTCTCTGTATACCCCCTCTCTCCCTGTATACCCCTCTGTATACCCCCTCTCTCCCTGTATACCCCTCTGTATACCCCCTCTCTCCCTGTATACCTCTCTGTATACCCCCTCTCTCCCTGTCTCCCTGTATACCTCTCTGTATACCCCCTCTCTCTCTGTATACCCCCTCTCTCCCTGTATACCCCTCTGTATACCCCCTCTCTCCCTGTATACCTCTCTGTATACCTCTCTCCCTGTATACCTCTCTGTATACCCCCTCTCTCCCTGTATACCTCTGTATATCCCCTCTCTCCCTGTATACCCCTCTGTATACCCCCCTCTCTCTGTATACCCCCCTCTCTCCCTGTATACCTCTCTGTATACCCCCTCTCTCCCTGTATACCTCTCTGTATACCCCCTCTCTCTCTGTATACCCCCTCTCTCCCTGTATACCCCTCTGTATACCCCCTCTCTCCCTGTATACCCCTCTGTATACCCCCTCTCTCTCCCTGTATACCTCTCTGTATACCTCTCTCCCTGTATACCTCTCTGTATACCCCCTCTCTCCCTATATACCTCTCTGTATACCCCCTCTCTCCCTGTCTCCCTGTATACCTCTCTGTATACCCCCTCTCTCTCTGTATACCCCCTCTCTCCCTGTATACCCCTCTGTATACCCCCTCTCTCCCTGTATACCTCTCTGTATACCCCCCCTCTCTCCCTGTATACCTCTCTGTATACCCCCTCTCTCCCTGTATATACCTCTCTGTATACCCCCCTCTCTCCCTGTATACCTCTCTGTATACCCCCTCTCTCCCTGTATACCTCTCTGTATACCCCCCTCTCTCCCTGTATACCTCTCTGTATACCCCCCTCTCTCCCTGTATACCCCTCTGTATACCCCCCTCTCTCTGTATACCTCTCTGTATACCCCCCTCTCTCTGTATACCTCTCTGTATACCCCCCTCTCTCTGTATACCTCTCTGTATACCCCCCTCTCTCTGTATACCTCTCTGTATACCCCCCTCTCTCTGTATACCTCTCTGTATACCCCCCTCTCTCTGTATACCTCTCTGTATACCCCCCTCTCTCCCTGTTTACCCCTCTCTCCCTGTATACCTCTCTGTATACCCCCTCTCTCCCTGTATACCTCTCTGTATACCCCTCTCTCCCTGTATACCTCTCTGTATACCCCCTCTCTCCCTGTATACCCCTCTGTATACCCCCTCTCTCCCTGTATACCTCTCTGTATACCCCTCTCTCCCTGTATACCTCTCTGTATACCCCTCTCTCCCTGTATACCTCTCTGTATACCCCTCTCTCCCTGTATACCTCTCTGTATACCCCTCTCTCCCTGTATACCTCTCTGTATACCCCTCTCTCCCTGTATACCTCTCTGTATACCCCTCTCTCCCTGTATACCTCTCTCTCCCTGTATACCTCTCTGTATACCCCCTCTCTCCCTGTATACCTCTCTGTATACCCCCTCTCTCCCTGTATACCTCTCTGTATACCCCCTCTCTCCCTGTATACATCTGTATACCCCCTCTCTCCCTGTATACCTCTCTGTATACCCCCCTCTCTCCCTGTATACCTCTCTGTATACCCCTCTCTCTCCCTGTATACCTCTCTGTATACCCCTCTCTCCCTGTATACCTCTCTGTATACCCCCTCTCTCCCTGTATACCTCTCTGTATACCCCCTCTCTCCCTGTATACCTCTCTGTATACCCCTCTCTCCCTGTATACCTCTCTGTATACCCCTCTCTCCCTGTATACCTCTCTGTATACCCCCTCTCTCCCTGTATACCCCTCTGTATACCCCCTCTCTCCCTGTATACCTCTCTGTATACCCCCTCTCTCCCTGTATACCTCCCTGTATACCCCCTCTCTCCCTCTATACCTCTCTGTATACCTCCTCTCTCCCTCTATACCTCTCTGTATACCTCCTCTCTCCCTCTATACCTCTCTGTATACCTCCTCTCTCCCTCTATACCTCTCTGTATACCTCCTCTCTCCCTCTATATACCTCTCTGTATACCTCCTCTCTCCCTCTATACCTCTCTGTATACCTCCTCTCTCCCTCTATACCCCTCTGTATACCTCCTCCTCTCTCCCTCTATACCTCTCTGTATACCTCCTCTCTCCCTCTATACCTCTCTGTATACCTCCTCTCTCCCTCTATACCTCTCTGTATACCTCCTCTCTCCCTCTATACCTCTCTGTATACCTCCTCTCTCCCTCTATACCTCTCTGTATACCTCCTCTCTCCCTCTATACCTCTCTGTATACCTCCTCTCTCCCTCTATACCCTCTGTATACCTCCTCTCTCCCTCTATACCTCTCTGTATACCTCCTCTCTCCCTCTATACCTCTCTGTATACCTCCTCTCTCCCTCTATACCTCTCTGTATACCTCCTCTCTCCCTCTATACCTCTCTGTATACCTCCTCTCTCCCTCTATACCTCTCTGTATACCTCCTCTCTCCCTCTATACCTCTCTGTATACCTCCTCTCTCCCTCTATACCTCTCTGTATACCTCCTCTCTCCTCTCTATACCTCTCTGTATACCCCCTCTCTCCCTCTATACCTCTCTGTATACCCCCTCTCTCCCTCTCCCTCTATACCTCTCTGTATACCTCCTCTCTCCCTGTATACCTCTCTGTATACCCCCTCCTCCCTCTAAACCTCCCTGTATACCTCCTCTCTCCCTCTATACCTCTCTGTATACCTCCTCTCTCCCTCTATACCTCTCTGTACCCCTCTCTCCCTGTATACCTCCCTGTATACCCCCTCTCTCTCTGTATACCCCCTCTCTCTCCTGTATACCCCCTCTCATCTCTCCCCTGTATACCTCCTGTATACCTCTCTGTATACCCCCTCTCTCCCTGTATACCCCTCTGTATACCCCTCTCTCTCCCTGTATACCCCCTCTCTCCCTGTATACCTCTCTGTATACCCCCTCTCTCCCTGTATACCTCCCTGTATCTCTCCCCCCTCTCTTCCTGTATACCTCCCTGTATCTCTCCCCCCCTCTCTTCCTGTATACCTCCCTGTATCTCTCCCCCCCCTCTCTTCCTGTATACCTCCCTGTAATCCCCCCTCTCTCTTCCTGTATACCTCCCTGTATCTCTCCCCCCCTCTCTTCCTGTATACCTCCCTGTATCTCTCCCCTCTCTTCCTGTATACCTCCCTGTATCTCTCCCCCTCTCTTCCTGTATACCTCCCTGTAATCCCCCCCTCTCCTTCTTCCTGTATACCTCCCTGTATCTCTCCCCCCCCCCTCTCCTGTATACCTCCCTGTATCTCTCCCCCCCCCCTCTCTTCCTGTAATACCTCCCTGTATCTCTCCCCCCCCTCCTTCCCTGTAAACCTCTCCCCCTGTATCTCTCCCCCCCTCTCTTCCTGTATACCCCCTGTATCTCTCCCCCCCTCCTCTTCCTGTATACCTCCCTGTATCTCTCCCCCCCCTCTTCCTGTATACCTCCCTGTATCTCTCCCCCCTCTCGTATACCCCCTAACCCCC